>SNQJ01S0219307.1:0-12039 GCA_010110895.2 Picea sitchensis
ACCTAGTGCTTGACCCTTGTGTTAGAAGGGCTTCCCAGGACAATATGTTGCAAATGGAATTTTAACTCTCCCTATCACAAGATACTATGTTTGTTTGCAGCTTTGGAAATTTATCTTTCACACCTATTCCAAAGCCCTACAGCTAATCTAATGTAGGTTTTCTACCATAAAAGATAAAAGTCTCTAATCAATTTTTATAAGCGCTGTATTTTATGGTTGTTGTTACTCAAAAGGAAGATGGTGTGGACAATATGGTGTTTTGACTGACTCGAAAATTATGCAAAGATATGAATATGCAATCTTTTCATTTCGATGAAATCTATGATACGAGAAGGAGAAAACATATATCATTCCCATATGTACAATGTTCCAAAATATATTAAAGTCATCAATATCAATCATGCAATTTCGCTACTGCAAATGCAAGGATGCCCCCAATCTAATATAAAGCAAGAAATTAAATATTTATGTTTCAAAAATTTCACTAAAATCAATAATGAACTTTCTTAAAACAAAGAAACCCAAACTAAAAATTCTCTTTTAAAGCGAACTATTCAGAAGAAATCTGATCTTTCCCTAAACAATTCTAAAGAAAACACATGCTTTGTAATTGAAATACACTCAAAGCAAGAGACTAATCCTTCAAAACCAAACAAAGCAAATATGGCTATAAGAAACTAAAAGAATGTCAAGCAGACTGTAAACATATCAATATAGGATTTAAAAGTTCAATCCAGTTGTTCAAAGAAAAACTGGGCATCAAAACAAAAATGATAAGACCCAATCCAAAAATTTTCACAAACAAGTTCGCAGGCTAGCAGTATATTACAGTGCGAGAATTAGGTATTCTCGCAAGCTAGACATTGGTAGGCTGCGAGGTGTTCTCACTGGAATGAACACCAGGGTGAGAACTCAACTGATTCTCGCAGGCTACTAACGAGTGCAGTGCGAGAATGGTAAACAAGCAAAATTTGGAAAAAGGACAATTTTTTTTAGTGAAGTTTCAAATCCAGAGAGTCTTGATGGATCTCCCACAGACTTAGGGACCAGAAAACAAGCAATCAAAGCAAGGGAAACTAGACTAACTAGGAAACAATCCGTTCCCCAGTGGAGTCGCCAATTTTGTTTCAGGATAAATCCGTGAGTGAGGACACAAACCGATCTCCCTAGATCCACCTGGATCTAGAACAAAACAAGACAAAATAATACACTTTCCCTAGATCTAGCCTATTGAATGAACTAAGAAGTAAGGATTATGGACATACCTTATGAACGCTTCCTTGGGTATTTGTTGTTCCAGCTCCACTCCAATGCTCTTGTGCCATCTAGACCACAATAGTACAAAACCAATCGAAGTGTAGACAATTCAATATATTCAATAGCTAATCTATACATATGATCAAGGAGTTATGTAATAAAGTGATATCAGCTTTATGGGAAAGAGACATATTATTGTATTAAATTAAATATGAAAGAGAGATTACAACCTGAGCCTTGATGTCATAAGGTCCCTTCCAAATGTCCTTCATTCCCCACACACTTCTTGCTCCAAGGATTCTGAAACCATAGATCTAATAGCCACTCACAATCTATCTTGACAAAGCAAATCTCAAAGCCACTCCAACCAAGCTAATAATTCCAAGCCAACCAAAAGCTAACTTTCTCCATGAGAACTCCTCTCCTTTCATAACCTGAAGAAGATAAGGTGAGGAGGTTAGGATGATCCCACTAAATCATGAAAGAGAGTAAGATCCAAACCTTTCGGATGCCACCTCACCATAGAAGCTTCTCCTTCTAGAAGATTCGAGAAAACGCTCGTTTTTCCCACGTGCTGGAATTCTCACACCCTAGCTATAGTGCAACCTGCGAACTGTTCACACCCTGGCTATAGTGCAACCTGCGAGAATTGGTCATTCTCACACCCTGCCTATATAGCAACCTGCGAACTTCCTTTTTTATAAGGTTTTTTACATAGGAAAATGCAACTTCTTTTCTCAGGAAATTTCTTCTCCCTTCTCTCTTTAGGAACTCAGGACACTGACCCCTCTAAAGGCAACATATAGGTTTACATCATTAACAATCATAGGGATGACGAAAATAATGTGTAACATTCATGTCCAACTTCATCTTCACTTTTGGAATCACTAAGATCCCCAGCACCAACTGTACGCCTCTGTGCTGTCTCCATATCCTCAATTCTGATGCGTAGGTCACACATATCTCTTTCTATGGCTGGATCAAGCATCTGCCTACCCCTTCTTCTTGGTATTTCCCTCTCCTCTGGCGGATTGGGTGTTTTCCTGTCCCTTCTTCTCGGCGGCATGGTGAATCTTCCTTTTCCCTGCTACAAAAAGAAAAGGAATCTCTGGGCTCTGATACCACTTGATGCAGACCCTATTGGCCCCTCGGGACCGACATCCACTCACAGGATCATTGTATATACCCTTGAGCCAGATCGACTCTATCGGATTCTCTGCTGGAATCCCCCTTCAAATCGATCCACAGGTTCTTTTTTGCAGTTCATGATTTCGTGAGTTCGCAAGATGAAACTCCGAGCCTTCCTCCTCCAATTCTGTGATACTCGAGACTCCGAAATGGTTATGGATACCCTTTTGTCAGTGCCCTCCTTGCATGACCGCTAGCTAGGATAGGCACTAGCGCCTTTCGCCTCTCGCGCCTTTGCGAGTTCAAACATCGAACCTTGCCCCCTTTCTTTCCCGAACCCCTGAGAGGCAAGATTTGAATTTCCTCCTCTCGTTCTTGCTTTTCATGGATTCGCAAGTCGAGGGCTCGAACCTTCATTCCCTTTTCTCCTAAGTCCCCGAGATGCAAGAGGTCAATGGGGTGTTGACTCCTCCAAATGTGTGACACATGTCTGCTGGTTAAATACCTAGGTCCACTATGTATTTCTGCCACGTGTCCCTCGTGCTGGCTCTCGGCACTTCGCGACTTCACTTCTCGCAATTTCGAGCACCCAAACTTTTGGGCTCTCACACGGAGAACCTGCGAGTTCACGAGATCCTCTGATCTCTGACACTTGTCCTCCTCTGATGGATGGCTTGGATCCACTTCGTAGCTTCACCACTCGCAAAGTTGAAAAATTCTCCTTCTAACCTCCGATGCCCGAATCCTCGATACGGGTGATCTCGTGAAACGTGTCCTTCCAATCGGATGACTCAGATTCCTTTTTCAATTTTGTGACTTCGCCTTTCGCAATCTCGCGAATCTTGGTGCAAAGGTCTCAACCTTTCAACTCCTGAAACCTCGAAAAGAATTCTGTGAGTGATCCAACGGTCTGATTTCTCCCGACCGTAACTTCCCTACTCCTCTGTAAGATCTAACAGTTCTCGGAACCTTGTGAATTCTCCACGGAGAATTTTGACTGTCGAATTCCTCCTTAATGATTCCCGTGAAATGAACCAAGTGTTCTTTCGCAAAACATGTCCAATCGCGAAACGATATCACTGCACCTCCTTTCAACGTTTTAAGGCACAAATTCCTTTGAGATTTTCTTCAACAACTCGAGTCTTCAAGAAGACTCCTGCACGTACTCCTTGCGACAACTCTTAAATACTTCCAAGTATTGAATTCTTTGACTCTGTGCACTCTCTGCGACAACAGTCTTTCTACAGTTTCACTTAGGTTGCAAACCCTGAGACTCTTCTCAGCCAGTGCTCACTTCGCACGACTCCTTTTCTTGACTTGCACTTCTGCAAGAATGAGAACAGTGTTATCTCTCCTGAGCTTGCAGAGACGAACTCTGAATTCTGTCTACGCACACCTTGCGGACAATTTCACTGCACTCCTTATAGAAAAAATCTTGCTCAGACAGAAAAATAATTGAAACTCATTCTATGCTCTCCCTCTCTTCAGATTTCAAACATTCAATATGAAATCATACATTCACGCAACAAAACAAAATGCATAACAGAGGGTAAACAAAAATATATAAATCAACATGTGCAACACAGAAAGCAATTGGACACCATGAGTCTGAACTAAAGATATTTGTATTAATCCATAACTTCTGTACATGGGGTTTACTCTACACAGTTCTCTGCTTCTGCTCTCCTGTGCTCTCTTCTCATAATGCTGTTAATTGTTACAATAATACAAGTGAGGGTTTCTATATCATTTTCCCTTCGGCTCCTAAAACTATCTAATCTAGGAATTCAATTTTACCTACTTACATTCAATAACATAAATGCGTTCACCTAATACAGACGAGAGCGGGATGCTCAAGGTCTATTTACAATATGGAAGTACGCCCTTCCTTATTTGTTTCATTTATGTTTGGCGTATTCACTTAAAAAACATTCAAATAATTTTATCATGTACCAAAATGATTTGGCGCCTGCCCCACGCTCACTTGATGTTGGCGATGCTCCTACATCATCAATCCATTATCCTTCGTCTCGAACTCTGATGCCAATTCTCTTTTTCACCTGTTAATGAGTTTCTCATCTCACGTGAGAAACAAATCATCAACATATAACACCAATATGATAGGATCCATACCAACCTGTAGAAGATATAGGTTGGGGTCTGCATCACTCTTGGTGAAGCCCAAGATCTCCAAATACCCATCAATCCTCGAGTACCATTCCCTAGGTTCTTGCTTGAGTCCATAAAATGATTTCTTCAACCTGTACACATGAGTTTTCCTCCCATGTACCTCAAATCCTTGAGGTTTCTCTATGTATACCTCCTCCTCAATAACATCGTTGAGAAACATTGTCTTCACATCCATCTCATGGATATTCCACTTAATAACTAAGGCGAGAGAAATAATTGTCGTGATAGAAGTATACCTGGCTATTGGATAAAAATTCTAATCATAGTCTACTCCCTCTTTTTGGGAGAACCCTCTTGCTACGAACCTTGCCTTATACTTCTCGATATTTCCATTTGCAGTATTCTTGATATTGTAGATCCACTTGGAAATTACGTACTAAATTCCATTTAAGTCTCAGAATTGTATCTTATACGTCATTCTTCATTATGGATTGGTACTCCTCCATCATGGAATCCTTCCAAACATGCTAGCCTACTAATTCCTCAAAACTAGAAGGCTCAGAATCAATGATATTTATCATAAGAGCCACATATGAGACACATATATTTGGAGGTATTATTTCTCTACGAGTTTCTTTGGGGGCTGTATGACCCTTGGAAACGTTCAATGTCTCTTGAATTCATATAGGTCTCATGTCCAGAGGATCCACTTGATCCAAAAATTCCTATGACTTCTCCTCGTGATCCGAGGGCCGCTTCGTTGTACTGAATGGAACTATACACTCCTCAACATTTCGAGCTTCCTTCTCCTCACCACCTGTTGTTATCTCAAGGGACTTCCTAAAATCCAATTCCTTCTCAAATAAAAAATCCCGACTAATCTCAACATATCATTTTCCTCGAATGTAGTTACGGTAGGAATTCAAGGTATCAATATATCCTACAAACATGCCCTTTCTTTCAGAAGGTTCCAAATTTGTTCTCTTCTCCTTAGGAACATGAATGTAGACTAGACAAATGAAGATCCTCTAATTCCCTATCTTAGGTTGCATTCATGTGATTTCTTCCTCAAGATTCTTGTCCTCCAACATCCTATGAGGACTCTTGTTCTGAACATAAGCTGCAATGTTGGATGCTTCTACCCAAAGAATCATGGGTATATCCTGGTCATGTAACATTGCCTTGGCAACTTCAATTATGGTCCATTTCTTATTCTCCGCAACCCCATTCTATTGTGGTTTGAAAGGCACTATCAACTCCCTCTTAATCCCTACTTACTTATAGAACTTCTTGAACTCATTGGAGGTATACTCACCTTCGTTTTATGAACTCAAAAATTTGATCTTATTTGGAGAAAACCTCCCTCAATACAATGAAACATCAACATAGTCAATGTTAACTTTGTTTTTTCTCCTTCATATTTAGGGAGGTTTGCTGCAAGATTAGACGAATCCAGTAAATTATTCTCAAAACTGAGAGGAGATTATTGAGGATTTATTTTTAGTTATATATCTATCACATTTGTAGTTTCTTCTCATCGAGTAAATCCATGTTTGAATCTAGGATGATGGGGGACTACTCCAAAAAGAAGGATTATAAGGTGCTTGGAAGCATTGTCAAGGTATGTTCTCACATTCTCATAGAAATGCATCTTAGAGTAAATAATGCTACCAATATGAGTTGTATTCATTTTATAGATATTTATGGAGGTTGAATGACTTGACACTATAGGTATTAGACAAACATAATGATGGATGAGCTGCGATAATGAGAGGTATGTTATCCAAATCATTTTAATGATTATTTAATTTGAAGATGTTTCAAGTACCTTGAATGGGAGATCATATGTCATGGTTTTTTGTTTCTTGAGAATTTTAATATTTTATACATTTGAATGATTTATTTGGATTGAGATAGTTGAGTGTTTCCATCATTTTTTAATGTTTGGTGTATTCAAGCATTCAATTACTATAGGATCGGCTTGTTACTTGATAGTCTCCTAATTTGTTTTCATTTGAGTTTCAAGCCTAAGGTTTCATGGTCTTACCTATCAAACTCTTTGTTGGAAATAATATTTTGTTTTTGGAGTTTGGTAATACCTATCAAACATTTATACAAGAATAAATGAATAAGAAATGATCTTTGGTGATACTTGGAACTATAATCTACACTTTGATATGAAAACTAGCATATCACTTGACCATAAATTGATTACCAATTGCTTAGAAAAAAGGGTTTCCCCATTAATTTTGAGCATGCAATTATTATTCATGTCATGAAAATCACTTTTAGGTGTGGTGAGAATGATTGTTTTGACTATGAATTTGATCCTTGGACTTACATATCGGCTTGGTTTAAACTCTAGGTTTTGGGAATGTCTTGAAATTGGAGAAGATATGGGTTGAATAGTTGAATCTGATCGACTTGTTACTTGATAGTCTCCTAATTTGTTTTCATTTGAGTTTGAAGCCTAAGGTTTCATGGTATTACCTATCCAACTCTTTCTTGGAAATAACATTTTGTTTTTGGAGTTTGGTATTACCTTTCAAACATTTATACAAGAAGAAATGAATAAGAAATTATCTTTGGTGATACTTGGAACTATAAGCTACACTTTGATATGAAAACTAGCTTATCATTTGACCATAAATTGATTACCAATTGTTTAGAAAAAAGAGTTTCCCCATTAATTTTGAGCATGAAATTATTATTCATGTCATGAAAATCACTTTTAGGTGTGGTGAGAATAATTGTTTTGACTATGAATTTGATCCTTATACTTACATATTGGTTTGGTTAAAACTCTAGGATTTGGGAATGTCTTGAAATTGGAGAAGATATGGGTTGAATAGTTGAATTTGATTACCATTAAACTTAGGCTGGTGAATGAGATATAAACATGTCTCTAAAAATTTTATTTCTATATTCCAAGAACAATTTTGCAACAAAATAGTATCTATCTATCAACCTCAACTCTTGGGCAAAAAAAACATTTTGGTACTATTTTTAAAAATATCCCATCAAGAGTCTCTTTCTTTTGAAGTTTACTTTCTAGTTAATGATATGATAATGATGAATATCTCAAAAACCATATGTTATATTTAAATATTTTATTGAAGTAACATGTGTTATTCTTAAAGGAAGTTAATGGCTATTGGTTTCCACTATTGTCTTTGACAAGTAGACAATTCTTCAGATGGAAAATTGTTTCTTTGGAATGTCCATCCATGAGGAGGGATTGTAAAATTTCACTACCCTCTCAAGAGATGATAATCCAACCACTTATAAAATAGTACATGGTGATGTTACACATCCTTAAGACAAAAGTAATTAGCAAATACTTTAGATAATATCCTCTAGCTCCCTCATTTTTCCTAGAAAAAGGTTTGTTCAATGAAATTTTGAATATGAAGTAACCATTGCTGAAATGATTCAAAGGATATTCAACCCTCTAAAATAAGTAATCCTACAAGAGAGTCTTCCCAAAATAAATCATTGAAATTGTTTTAGTAATTTGGGAAAAGGTTGGGGTTGGGACAAGAGAAACCCTTCATTTCATATACAATAGGTAATTAGAGGAATTTCACATGTTCCAAGCCAATTTGGTGTTTATTTGTTCTTTAATCCCATAGTAGTATAAGAGAAAGGAAGGAAGGAAGGCTGATTCATATTGGATCCTATTAGGATTGACATTTATTATGCTTTGTATGGATATTGTTCTCCTTTTCTACAAATTATAGGCAAATTCTCAAAACCCCAAATTATCGTTATGTACAAAAGAAAAACACTATGTATGAATCATGATTTTTTGTCATGGGCATAGAAGAAGGAAGATGTTACAACCCATATTATTTTCTTGAAAGCATTGAAAGCATTACATAAAAAAAGGTTTATTATTGTTTTGAAATCATTACATAAACATAATTCTTAACCCTTAGATTCCATGGGCACTCTCACAAAGTGAATTATCACCTATCCAAACCTCTAAACCCTCTCACATGGTATCTAAAGTATCATGTTAATGAAATATGTATTTGTAGATTAGGTAGACTTACTGGTTGTTATTGCACTGAAAATAATATAGTGCTTTAGTTATGTTTCAAGTGTTGTCGATTCCTATACCATATATTATAAGGTTCATTAGATAGGACAAGAGATATAAACCTTGTTGCACCATGAAATCACCCATGTGTTGATTCTTATAAAAGAAATACAACCAATGTAAAATATTTAAGAAGAAGGGGAAGAGAGATGGGTTTTTAACCCCCTCTTGTAATATCAATCCACCATCCAAACAAGGTTGGCTTCCATGAATGATCTATTTTTGGTAGTTTTAAGTTAAAATCAAATAAATTTTAGAGAAAACTTCTCTCCTTACTTAGAAGTAGTAGGGTGATTTCTAGCATCCATAGAGTTCTAGAAACAAGGTTCCTAGTTCTATTTCCTTTGCTAATAGAGCCACATGATGGCTATTGTTTCCTATATCTACATTTCAATGTTGAAGTTAAGTGCTTCCATGGATTTTCAAGGATTGCATGAGAGACAAGAGATGATATTTGGTCATCTTGTATATGTTATTTGGTTGTCTTAAGGCGATTTAAAATTAGGCCTATGGCACATACAACTAAACCAAGCTCAAGAATCTGGAATTGTCATCACTGGTTATTTATTACCACTACCGTACACAAAAAATTTAAAAATAAATAAACTAGAGTGGATGTTTGTATGCATTTTTGAAAGAAATTATGTGCAAAACATTACTTGGATGCAAGTAGTTTTGTGTGTATCTTCTAGAAGGATTTTCTTATAGTAATAACTCAACCACCCAAATCCTTTGATCCATGTTAAAATTTGTGTTGACATAGAAAGATATCATGGTATTTACTTTCACGTACTAATAATTTAAATTCCATCACTTTACTCTTTATAGATAAGTCATGCAAAATGAATAAATTTTTTAGTTGTAGCTTGTGTCAAGAATTTTGTGAGGGTCCACAATAAAGTTTTGCTCCAACGATAGAGTAATTTCCACAAATCTTTGCATAGAAATTTTAAAACATCACCTATGTACATTTTTTTTTCCAGAATTTGTTGCTTGGTTAGAGCAACTTTTTAAAAGAATCAAGAAACATTTTTTGTGTTTATAGAAAAAAAAATACCGAGATACTTTCCTCTTTTTATGTTTTGGTTTGTATGTGTTTTGTAGTGCCTAAGAGTTGCTGACAGGTCTCAAGTTTTGTCCAAGGAAGTCAGACTTCCTAATTCCCCTCCTACCAATATGGATGATCAAGATCATCAGATTGTAAGATACAATCTTCCATTACAAACAAATCAATCTTTAAGTGCTGTTGAAATAGACCTTGAATTTTTATTTTTTAAAGATAAAAAATTTGTATTTTTGAGTCTGTGTATTTTTCAAATTTCATAAAGCAAAAATTTCATCACTAATGAATTCGCGATGCCTTTCATGGTTTATTGTTGGACAAAGAATGGAAAAAATATAAATAAACATAAGTTTTCCAACACTGGTCAAAAGATCTTTTAAACGGGCAGTAATTTAAAATTTGAGGAATTTTAATTTAAATCGGAATATCGGGATTCAGAGTTTTACATGAACAAATGTTTAATGCAACTTAAATTGTGAAATCCCGATTCCCGATTTCCCGACGCTTTAAAACTCAATTGAAATGTAATTTAGTTAATTCAGAATTAAAAAGGGTTTAAGCATTAATTTAATCACATCGCGAAATCGAGATTCGCAGTTTTGTGAAGTCAAAGAATCTTGTCATTGAGTTTCCCGATTTCCCGATTTCTCGATACAGTTAATCCTTAATTAAAGTTTTGAATTGATTTAATTACCGTTAAGAACAATTAAGTGTTAATTAATTACATCGTGATATCGAGATTCGCGGTTTGCTGAGAAGCATGTTTCATGCCATCGGATTTCCCAAAATCCCGATCCCCGATCTTCCAATTGACAAAATCCCAAAAGGGTCAAATATTGATTAATTAAGACAATAAAAATGTTTTAACTTAAATAATACATTGCGATTTTGGCAATCGGGGTTTGTCTATGACATATTTCCTCGATATAAAAAATTCTGAAACTCCGATAAGCAGATTTTCAAATTTAATTCAAGATTAACGCTAATTAATCATTCTTATAAACAATGTTTAAAATTAAACTTTTTATGAATGATCTTTAATGCGGCAATTGTCCAATTTGGTAAGTTTCTATTATATTTGAAAACACTGAGAAATCTTAAGTACAAACATTGAATGCATATCTTCGGAAATATCTTCTGCATTAAGAGCCTTAACTTCATAACGGAGGTACAAATCTCAATGCTTTTATGATATATTCGAAGTAAATTTTTGAAATGTCTACATTATCATTTCAAAGCTAAATCCCTCTCTGTTACAGGTTTTCAAGTAAACACAGAGCTATGGCACCCAAAAAAACGTCAAAGAAAAATGAAGATCAACCAGAAGGTGATATCATTTCTGATGCCACTGCATCCAGAGTACACTTTGTCAAATCATGGAATGGAATTGCCGAAAAACTGGAGGATGAGCTTAAATATCCGACCACTGATTCGGAAAATCACCTCCGAGATATTGCCGAGACTGAGCTTCATAAGGTGGTTGTACGTCCGAGACTCATGTCGTATACCGATATGATCGCCTGGGCTCTGTATAAAGTAGATGTCCTGACCAGAAGTATTCTGAACGAGCAAGGAGCTGTCATCGACTCATTTAGGCCTGAACATATTCAAGTAATGTATAAGCTCTCGCCCAATTTTAGACACACTTTTAATTCTGAGTTTGTAGCTGCATTTCAAAGAAAATAGTGTATTGAAGGTGGCAAAACATACCCTGACATGATAAGAGGATGGGCCAGAGATGAAAACAAGTTTAGGGCAGATTTACATGGAATTTACGCCACAACTTCCTTAAACGAATATATGGTGTATGTAGCAATGATGTTATGTAGACTTTTTGGGAGAAAGGATCCTTGTCATTTTCATGCAGATTGGACACCTTTCTTAGAGGAAGTTTCAGAGGGACGCAGTTTTAATTGGCACAAAATTCTGTGAGATAACCTTACATCAGAGGTTATGAGTTACAAAGCATCTAGGTCAAAAGGACAACCAGTGTCTTTTTATATGTCAGCTTATATCATGGATGCCATTTGTTTTATGACTCATTTCCCACTAATGAATTGGAGTTGGAATGTTTCTTGCCCAGAGCCTGTTCATAAGTACCATTCAACTCTCTAGGAAGAAAATGCAAAAAATGTTTTCTATGAGGTTTGTCATTATGTAATTATTCCTCTACACAAAATATTCTTTGGATGCGAACCTCCTCGCATTTCAAATACCATCATAGAAAACCTCAAGTCAGTTGCTAACTGGTTCATTGAAGAAAATTTCTCCTATGTTAGGGTTTATGGCTATTCTATTCCTCCTCATGCACTCCCAAAAATTTTACCAGACAGGTTGATATGCAGAGAAGTGGCTTATC
>SNQJ01S0219311.1:0-15224 GCA_010110895.2 Picea sitchensis
ATGTACACAGGATATATAAATTTGAACATGTTCAAATTTATATTCTGTAACATCCCCTTGTTATGGCCACGGGTGAAGATTTTTTGTTTTTTAAGAATTAAGAGGCAAGAAGGCAATGACGACAACGATTTAACCACACCATAGATGACGAACAGAAGCACGCAACCTAGACAACATGAAACTATGACTCCACTCACTGTCACAAGGGAAACTGGGAAAACATGCGCAGAATAACAAGGAGGAATGACTACCCGCCCGATGCAACAAGACACTCCTACACGCTAAGGGACAACTTCCCCTTCCCGACACAACAATGTTTACGAACAAGACTAGAACCTCAAGGCGCGTGAACCAAACTCATGAAGGCATTCCACCCATGCACCCAAGCAACTTACCACGCTCGACAACACTCTCCAATACGCACCGACTCCGACCAGGTTTTCGTTCACCACTATCCCATGGGATGTGCCATGATCCCCTCATCAGGAATCATGTCGTCCCCAGGTGATAGACGCGTCGATAACCTTGGCACCACTCATCCTATCAGGACAGGGGACTCTAGATAAATTCAACGTGCTAGAAGCCGAATACCTAAAGAAAAACCACACCCATACCCCAACAACAGGTAGACGAAATGCCAGAGGTCAAAGACAAGGGATGACGCAAGACAATACACGACATCGTCCCTGACCCAACCAATTACCCATTCTAAACCAATCAATGATTACAATCTATTTTAACATGGGTTCTAATCTAAACGGGGCACGTCAAAGTTACAATTAGTCAATAATGCACCTGCTAATTTAACGTTAATACAATCAATCTTGCAAGTCTAAGTAATCAATACTAAAACTATAATTATAAATACCATCTAACTAGCCATTAACTTGAATAACAATATTAACAATCTTAATGTAGGATTCTACCATTATAACACTTATGAACAATTTAATCTCAACATGTAGTCTAGCTATATTGACCGAACTAACAATACTACTTGTCTATTATCATTGAGAAGGAACTGCTAACTACTAACATCGTTGTAGCAATATAACAATGCAATTAACATAGTCGTTACCTAACGATTAAATTAGCAATAACAAGCCAATTCGCATGATTGTTATCATAACAAGTAATATAGCAATATCAAGGCGATTAACATGTTGTTTAACATAACAATTAATACAACAATAACAAGGCAATTTATATGACTGTTACATAACAATTAATAGCTCAATAAGAAGGTGATTACATACTGTTAACCATTTAACTCATTGCGACAATTAATCAATAAGAAGGAATATGTTGATCATTAACTCACTGTAGCAAATAACATGGCAATTAATATGACAATAATATAACATTTACATTGCAATTTAACATGGCAATTAACAGTAAGAAGGAAACTGTTGACCATTAATATTTTTGTAGCAATTGTTCTGACAATTAACATGGCATTTAATATAGCATTTATCATTGCAATAACATGGTAATTAATATGGCCAGTAACATCACTGTGGTAATTAAAGTTTGGCAGTGAGAACGTTGGGTATTTCAACAACAAACTCTATCAACTTTTAAAAGAAAAAATGTGGGCATTTCAACAACAATCTTAGTCAACTTTTAAAAGCAAAAACGTAGGCATTTCAACAACAATCTCTGTCAACTTTTAAAAGAAAAAACGTGGGCATTTCAACAACAATCTTTGTCAACTTTTAAAAGCAAAAACGTGGGCATTTCAACAACAATCTCTGTCAACTCTTAAAAGCAAAAACGTGGGCATTTCAACAGCAATCTTTGTCAACTTTTAAAAGCAAAAACATGGGCATTCAATGACAATCTCTATCAACATTTAGAACAAAAAACGTGGGCATTTCAACAACAATATCTGTCAACTTTTAAAAGAAAAAATGTGGGCACTTCAACAGCAATCTCAAACACGTTTTAAATGGAAAAATCGTGGTTTCCCTTTTTCATTGCCCAGATGCCAAATGCAAACGCATACAGGAATGACCAAAACACCCTTCCCTTACCAGGATACCAATTATAAAAATGTAGACAGGGAAATGATTTCATTTTTCCATTGTCAGGATACCAATACAACGCAGACATGAATAACACAAAAATGTTTTTCCATTTCTAGAATACCAAATATAAAAATTCAGACATGGAATCAAATCGTTTTTGCATTAACAGAATACCAATACAACGCAAACAGGAATAACAAATAAAAACGTTTTTCCATTCCACAATACTAATACAAAAATGAAGACATGAAATCAATTCGTTTTTCCATTTCCAGAATACCAATACAACACAACCATGAATAACAAATAAAAACGTTTTTCCATTTCCAGAATACCAATACAAAAATACAGACAGGAAATCAATCATTTTTCCATTGCTAGAACAACAATACAACCTAGACAATAGTAAGAGAAACGCAAGGATCCAATGGGAGAAGTCATTGAAATGATTGTAGGTATTCTAACAGTCAAGGCACAAAGAAATGCCAGCAAGGACGCAAGATAA
This sequence comes from Picea sitchensis, assembly GCA_010110895.2. Lineage (NCBI taxonomy): Eukaryota > Viridiplantae > Streptophyta > Pinopsida > Pinales > Pinaceae > Picea > Picea sitchensis. The sequence goes on from SNQJ01S0219311.1 coordinate 2,533, forward strand.
TCCATATGCAGAGGTCTTTTCTAGATGACGCAAGTCAAACAATCAGCCAAGGACAACAACGGAGGTAGATGGCTAAAAAGAACGTCCTTCGCTCATCATCCACGCACAGAAAAGAAGGGCGTTGAGATCCATAGGTCTATTAACGTTGAAGCGACGACCGTAGATCAGGCTCCTGGCTGACTGCTTAGGCGAGGAATGATGAGCTAGGGACGAAAGGAAAAATCAACCACAATCTTCACAAATCAATACACCACAGGGCGGTCAAGACATGCCGGGAATCGAAGGCCATAGGAGTCAATCAATCATTGATCTATAGGCTATGGAAAAATTCAGTCTTCAACTAGAACACTAAGACAATCAATTTACTTACCCAATTAAACATGCAGATCCAAAGCATAAATCCTACTACAATCTACCATGCAAAAATAAAGAAAGCGTACCATTGCCTGATCGCCCGCTCTGAGTTGATGTCTCGCGCGCTTCGTGCAAATCCCCCTTACCGACCGACGAGACTTAACCGACACCTCCCAACCAATGCTAGGGGTACTCTTCTTCCCCCTTAGCTCCCCGAGCTGCAAAGGGGCCACACACACTAACTAGAGAATCAACTAGCTCCCAGCTTGCCTCGCAAGGCTGAGCTACCACTCCTCACCGAGTTGGATATCCCAACTCCCACAAGATAAGTCAATCAAGTATAGATTTTTGTAGTGTAACGTTACGCAAAATAGAAGAGGTCCATCATCATTTAGCTCCCTCCATTATATAGAGTTTTGAAGTCCCTTACTTTCCCAAATCCCATTTTATTTAATGTTTAATAAATTAATTCATAAAAATTCATCCCCATGCATGTGTCACCTATCCCCCTCATTCCTCTGAAAACTAATTTCTTTAATTAATTAATTACCCTTATTTCCCTCACCCACCTAGAGTCACTCCTAGAATCACTCCTAGGTGTCCCCAAATTCCCTTACAGGTTTTAATGACTTTCCCCATTATTAATTTGTTAGTTTAGTTTAAATTAGAAAGTTCTTAAATGGTACATACCTTACTAATTTGGACTAACTGTTTTTTCCTAGTGTTTCCTCTTTCTTTTAAGGTTTCCGTTTTTCCTAGTTTCCTAATTATTTTAGATTTCCCCTTTTCCCTTTTTAATTAAACTCAAAAAGGCATGTGCAGAAGCTTACCCTTCTTCCCCATTTTTTTTAATGAATTAAATTTTTAATTAGCATAAAAGTAAAACAATCATTCCCCTTTTTAAGTTTTTATCGCAAAAGATTTTTATAAAACACTTTAATTGCTTACCCCCTTCTTGTCACAAGGTTAATGAAGATGATCTTTATTATTTATTTTATTTTATTTAGGGAAAGGTTTCAAATCTTCCTTAACACTTTATTGTCCTAACTCCATCTAGGTTTATTCATTTATTAAATAACCACACGATGTGCCCTTCAAGACGCACTAGGTGCTCCAAGGGTGCCACTCGCCTATTTTGGTTTCTCTTGCGCGACATGCCCTTCAGGACACACCACGTGCTCCAAGAGTGCCACTCGCCTCTTGACTGACTTGGTAGACATCAAAAACACCTAGAGTCAATACTCCGCCAGGTGATCTTGTGGGAGACTAAGGGCCTCTAAGGAATAAGGCCCTTGCCTTATTGCGCGCCCCTTAGAATCATCATGAGAGACTGTCGGAGTCTTCCCTCATGGCATCGTGGGTCCTCTCGAACTAGGTAATCGTTAACCTACAGTTCGAGCCAAGGAGGGAGTGCTAGTAGGTTGTGGCAGGGATGTTGTTCACACCTCTCCCTCAACATCTCTGGTAGTCGAACGTGACCCCTCTACTCCACATGTGAGTCTAGTCGGAAAGCTATCGTCAGCCTGCATCATCAACAAATCATGTCAGAAATATATCCATATCATATCATCTAATAAGATGCACTAATATCACATATAAAACAATCAAACCCCATTAGTTCACTCCCTGACTCGATCCGGAGTCCAAGGGGTTCCATCGATGCCTCTGCACCCTTGAGGTCCAAAATCCTGCACACTCAATAAAACTGAGTCAATAGGACCTGTCTATGTCAATGCAACAAAACAACATGACATCAACCCATAATGCCTCATAATCAAAATCAATGTTTTAATAGCATAATTGTTATAACCCTAATTTCCTTGTACTTTCCTACTCCACTTTACAGACTTCAGATCTGGGGGCAGGGAGCTCTAGTGCCCCTCTGCAAGGTCACATAGGGGGCACTCCTGCTCCTTTTAATGCTTTCCCTTACAGAGGAGTTCACATCCCTCCTTCGTCCCCTTCACTCAGTGGCTCGCATTAGCAGTCCGCTGGGCAAATTATATACCATAGTTTATTTGGAGCGGGGAGTCAAGGACCACCTTCGCATAACATGTCGGTAGATTCAACACTGTTTTCTTTGGCTGGAACGTTCGGTAATAACGCCTTCTCGTCAGCCGCTTTCCCAACTGGGGGAAATCCCAGTTTTGGACAATTTATTCCTATGCAGGGTACTATTCCTGCACAAGGGGCAAACCCAGGAACTTCTTCCGCATCAGGACCTTGGAATTCTGGGCAGGGATCTGTTCTCTCGTCCGGAATGTCGATCTGGGGTAATTCTTTCCACAATCAATGGAACCCCAGACAAACAACTATGCCCATCCCCACGGGACCAACATGGGGCAACCCTTCCCAGAGTCCTTCGAATATAATGCATGCCCAACCATCTATGTCCTATTTGGGAAATCAGCCGATGATGTCTCCACATATGAAAAATCCATACGCTGGCCAGGGCCCTGGTTTCTTCCAGAATCCGGGCCAGCAACCAAACTTTTCCTGGAAACTTGGTGCCAGTCAAACTCCAGGCCCCTTTTTCCCAGGTTATCACCAATAACCCAAACTACCTTTCCTGGTGACTTTTCACTTGCTAGATTTGACAAGGTTGTTGAATGACCCCATTTGTCATGATTCACATTGGCCTCCTATGCCGACGAAGTTGCCTTCATACATTCCAAAGTTCGAAGCCAAGCCTAACGAAGATCCAGGTGATCACGTGACTAACTTCCATCTTTGGTGCTCATCTAACTCATTAAAATATGACTTCGTACAATTGTGATTGTTTCAACGTACTCTCATCGGGAGTGCCATGAAATGGTACATTGAGCTTGATCGCTCAAGATACTCTTCCTTCGGTGAGATGGCAATGGATTTCCTAAACCATTTCCAGTTACCTGTGAGATACGATGTTGGCACAGAGCTGCTGGCCAATTTCGAACAGACGACAGTGAACCATATCTCTGATCACATCTGAGAATGGCAATGCCGGAAGAGTCTAATCAAGGTGCTAGTCCCACCAGCATTCCTTCTTGAGTGGTTCCTTAAGTCTTTGGTCCCGCAGTTATCCAAAGACGTTGCAACGTCGGGTGTATTCTCCGAAGAAGATGCCATCATGAGAGCTCAACAATTTGAGCTCATATATTCTCAGTCCGGTTTATTATACAACATTTTTCCAGATGCGCCACGCTCAATACTGGATAAAACTAGACAGAGAGTTGGACCACATACCGATGGTATTGTTGGTTCAACACACACAAAGCCCGCTAAGCAATTGACGAAGCAGTTGTAGCAGTTATCTATACAACACACAGTGGCCAGCCAAACTACTACTTTGGCTGCTCCCTCTACCCAAACTTTGGAGGTACACACAGTGAAATCGACTAACCCAAAGGCCACCCAACAGCCTAAAGGAAAGAAAAAACAACGAAAGAAGGGTAAGGGGGATAAAAAACTTGTCGATAATGCTGGCGGGAACAATACTGAAAAACGAAAGGTGAGGTATCCATGCAACTTGTGCGTGGAAGACCACCCGACCCATCTCTATCCTCGACTTGCATAGGCCCAAAAGTTTGTGATGCAACAACAATAGGTTGTGTTGACTAATCCATTTCAGCATGGGCAAAATCTAACTCAAGCCTCTGCAAGCACCGAAGGGGGCAGCTAGGAACCCTGTCCACCTCCGAACAACCCCGCCTTCGCGAACGTGTATATGGTTAGGGGTGACGCTTTTATATCGACTAGGGCGCACGACTATAGTAAACCAAGCACTTCTGAGAAGGGTAAAGAAGCTGACCTCCCATCTCTTCCTCTATAGATTGAGAAGACGTTGGGAGAAACATTGACACGCATTCCCAAAGGTGCATTTAAAAAAGCTTCTCATAACCCAAACGCAAGGGTCGCCCAGAACTACTTTGTGGTGGAGGATTTATCACAAACCCCTTGTGCGATGTCTGCTTTGGAGGTCTTCCAAAGATGCCCTTCCCAGAGGAAATCCTTGTTAACCGCTTTAGGATCTACTGAGACTTGTAATCCAGGTACAATCATGTTGGATACAACCGACTTAAAACCTCGTCTGCCTTACCATGTAGCGTTTCAGATAGTGGTGGCTTATCCCACGAAAACTTTTACTCGGAATATCTTCCACACGGTGGTTGATGAGGGAACCTTGACATGCGTTATGTCGTTGGCATGTTGGAAGGTCGTTGGCCAACCCATTTTGTCTCTGTCACCTACTCTCCTCACCGCTTTCAACGGTCGTTCATTTCGACCACATGGTATTGTTCCGTCTTTTCCTGTGCAGTTAGGAGGGAAGACCATGTGTGTCGAGGTAGAGGTAGTCGATGCTCCCCTCAACTATAACCTCTTGTTAGGAAGGAGTTGGACTTATGCCATGCAAGTTGTGGTTGCTACATTTTTCTGGGTCTTGTTGTTTCCACACGAGGGACGGATAGTGACCATCGATCAATTGTCCTTCTCCAGACATGACCCTGCTTTGGGGGCATCCATGGTCCCGATGATAGATAATCCTCAACCAAGTGTCGTCAACGTAGGGGTTGGTTTGTGCCCATCTTTGATGGGTACCTTCGATTACCTGCCCCCTCAAGGCGATGTTAAGTTTATATCCAATCACCATAAGGTTGAGATTTTTCAAGTTTCGTTGTTCCGCATGACTTACTTTGATGATCCATGGATACTTCCTTCCCCATCGGCCAAGATGGATGAGATAGGGAACCCGGGCATGTCCATGCCCTTGTCTACAGCTGAAGTAGCATACTCTTTAGTCCAGCAAGCTTCAACTAACACTGATCTGACTCCTACACAAGATTTAGATCCACTTCTAGAGCTTATTTGGGCCTAGGGTTCTCTCGCTCACACTGATTCATTGGACTTAGTCTTGTCCTCTGATGAAGCAATAATTGAAGCAATGACTAGTCCAGATAAACCCTGGGAAGATCTTCATCATAGATCATACTTCCTCCCAGAGTCAAGCTGAATTGAAGCGGGAGAATTCACCGTGACCATGACGGGAGAGCGGTCTTGTCCTATTAATCCTTTAGCTACACACGAGGTTTATGCTGAGGGTAATATGGAAACTATCACTGAAACCTTACCGATCAATATCTCTCGAAACCCTGGCGTCATGGAGAATGTCTTCATCGGAGTGGACTGCTCCCCCGAAGAGATTCAAATCTACACAGATATTTTCAAAGAATTCTGTGACATTGTTGCTTGGTATTACGAGGAAATTCCAGGCATCGATCCAAGAATAGGTGAACATGAAATCACAACATATCCTGATGCCAAGCCGGTTCGGCAGAAGCTTCGTCCAGTTAATCCTAAGAAAGCAGTAGCCATTAAGGTTGAGATTGAGAAATTGCTAAAAGAGGGGTTTATATATCCTATCCATTTGACCCAATGGGTGTCAAACCCCGTACCGGTCAATAAAAAACAAGGCACGATTCGTGTATGTACTGACTTTCGTGATTTGAATAAGGCATTTCCCAAAGATAGTTTTCCCACACCGTTCATCGACCAGATCATTGACGAATGTATGGGTTGTGAAGCCTTTTCTTTCATGGACGGTTTTTCAGGATATAATCAAATTCAAATCAAACCCAAAGACCAACAAAAAACGACATTCATCTTCCCGTGGGGTACATTCGCATATCATAAAATGCCTTTTGGTCTAAAAAATGCTAGAGCCACCTTTCAGCGGGCCATGTCTTTTTATTTTCATGACCTCAAGCATATAGTCAAGGCCTATCTAGATGATTTAGCATCATGATCTCTCAAGAGAACAGATCATCCCACACACCTCCGACTTATCTTCGAACGTTGTCACTACTTTCAGATTCGTCTGAATCCAAACACGTCCAGCTTCTATGTAACGTCGGGATGATTGTTAGGTTTCATAGTGTCAACAACATGGATCATGATCGATCCTCTCAAGGTTGAGGCAATAATTCAGTTTCCCCNCACGTACAATCCTTCAACTTCAGAGTCTACAAGGCAAGGTGAACTTTTTACGACGCTTCATCGCCAACTATGCCGAAATCACCAAGGGATTTATGCGCTTACTGAAGAAAGGTGTTCCCTTTTACTAGGACGATGCAACTCAATACTCTTTTGATGCATTGAAACATGCCCTCACAACTGACCCTCTGCTCCATCCACCAAACTATAACAAAGATTTCTTATTATATCTCGTTGCAGCAGAGTCAACCATTGGCATGGTTTTAGTTCAGGAAGATGACTTGTTCACAGAATACGTGATCTATTACCTGAGTCGATGCCTCATAGGACCGAAACTTAATTATTCTCACATCGAAAAACTTGTGTTGGCCGCAGTTCATGCTGTTCAACGGTTCCATCATTATGTTCTGTTTCGAAAGACCACCGTCATTGATGTCGTGAATCCATTCCAGTACATGTTGACACGATGGGTAATAGGAGGAAAAATCAGTAGATGAATAGTCATCCTCCAAGAGTTTGACTTAGACTTCGTTTCAACAAAGTCCAAAAAGTCACTGGTCTTCGTAGAACTTATTTCGGAACTTCCGGTTGAGTCAGGTGACGTTGTGCTTGAAGAATCGCTTATCCGGGGAGATATGTTTTTTATCACATCTTCAGATCCCTGGTATGGAGATATACTTATCTATCTCCAGACTTTGAAGTGCCCCACCATTGTTTCTCGTGATGAGCGTTGACGTATGCGCCATCAGGCTAAGAATTATCTCATACTCGAAGATACATTGTATCAGAGAGGTGTAGACTGCATCCTACGTCGATGTCTCACTCATGAGGAAGCAGTTATCGTGCTTAACGATTTCCATATCGGAGCTTGTGGCGGTCATTTGTCTGGGTTGGAAACAACCCAAAAGATTCTACGAGCAAGTTACTTCTGGCCGACACTCATCAAAGATTGTATCGATTCAGTCAAGAAGTGCCATCCGTGCCAAATCTTCTCTCGGAAGATGAGGGCACATCCCGCTCCTATGTTTCTTGTCATCACCATTGGTCCCTTAGCCAAGTGGGGGATTGATTACACCACATGCAACCCCCCTTCAGCAAGGGGGCATTGCTATATCATCGTAGTTGTCGACTACTTCACAAAGTGGGTTGAAGCTATGCCAACATTTAAAGATGATGGAGAGACTGCAACTTTTTTTTTATTCAACCAGATCATAGCAAGGTTCGACGTCCCGAGGGAGATTGTCACTGACCATGGCAGTCACTTTCAGAATCAGATGATGACCGAATTAACATCAAATCTTGTGTTATGGAAATAACATTCATCACCCTACTACCCCCATGCCAATGGGCAGGTGGAAGCTGTAAACAAAACTCTTAAGACTATTCTACAACGAACTATCAACTTAGCCAAGTCAAATTGGAATTTAATGTTATACTCGGCATTATGAGCTTACCGAAACATGGATGCCCTAGGTAGATCCTGGTTGCATTATGGTATTCATGTCATCTCTAAAAACACTGTAGGCTCATGAGTCCTTATAGTCTTTCCTGAATATGAGTTTGAGCCTCATTTTCATGATTCTTTTTCACTCTTGACCTCACCCTCAGGAATCCCAAAAAATAACGGGTCTTCTTTTAAGCCCTTTTCAGACCCTCTAAATATGAAAATATTGTCGAGCGATCTTGTGGCCTTTCACACTCGTTAAACTGAAATTTGAAGTCACGTCTGTCCGACGGTAGTTTACACTTTTTTCGGTTCGGACGGTCAACTATACGAACAAAGGTATACTCTATGGAACTTCATCTCTATAGAAGAGTACTCTCAGGTATAATTTTATCCCTTTTTCGGGTCTGAGGGACTAAACTTACGAAGAAGGAACCCCCACGGAGTTCATAGTTAAGCTCTTTTCAAACTCCCTAAAATTGAAAAGATCGTCGAGTGACCTTATTCTTTCACACTCGTTAAAATGGTCCAGAAGAACATTCCTGATGGAGTCCATAGTTAATCTTTTTTCGGACTCCTTAAAAATGAAAAAATGGTTGAGTGATCTTGTCCTTGTCACACTCGTTAAAATGGTTTTGAATAGACGTCTTGTCGGTGCTAGTTTACCCCTTTTTCGAACTGACTAGACTATCTTCGAAAAAGGTACCCTAATGGAGTCTCCTTTTTTGTTTTTTCAGACTCTCTAAATATGAAAAACCACCGAGCTTACCTTCTCTAGGCTTGTTAAACTTACATCGAAGGAAGTTACCATTGTGTGTTTTATTAACCTCATTTGCATACCTTATACGCGAACCTTGTAACAGTTTGTTTCTGCATCTTAACACCTTTGGCCCTCGGAGGATTTTTCCCAAGTATCATTCTATTAGAACATCAGTATTGTCTTTGTGCCTTGAACTTGTATGTTTGCAACACTTGTTCCTCCATTGTAACGTAATATTCCTTTATTCTTTTTCCCAAAATTATTTAAAAAGACAAAAAAAAATCAAATATACCCCAAAAAGAGGAAGGGAAAAGTATTTTCTTTATGGGCAACATAATGAGTCACCCTTGGATAAAGCACATCTGTCTGTTTGTTCATCAGACTATGGGATGTAGTACGACCTTAGGAAGATTTTTCTTGCTATATAGAGTTGTGTCCTCCGTCGTTTGGTTATCCTTCCAAACATATGGAGAGTTTGTGTTGCCTCCTACTTCGTAGACTTATGATTAATGCCATGCTGCTTGAGTTTCATCATTTGTCGTGCTATTATCCAAGGGAAGTTTGTCACCAAGCCTGAGTCGACCCCTTTGCAATATGTCTCTTGTCCTCATACCCAGACATCCTGAACATCCAATCAAGTCCTTGTTCGAAATCACTGAAGCCTTTAGTATGATCATCAAGATTATCAAGTCCATGACTGACGAGTCGTCGAAGACCTCTGGGTAGTGCAATTGTACACTCATATTACACTCCTACCCAAGTTTTGAAGATTTTGAAGTTGTTGCTCGAGCTTTGAAGATCTCATCTCCAGCCATCAGGCTGTATCAACTTCTAGAAAATGGATACTCTATATGTATATATTTTCGATTTCGAGATGTAGCTTCGTTGTGTATTGTTCGCGTCTACTCTTTATATCGTTATATGACATATTTCCTGCAAAGTCAGGGTGCTTAAAATATTGCACCTTCAACATCTTCCGTGTTGGGTCCTCTTTGAAATTGAACATTGAAATGACATTTTTTTTTATAAATCTATTTTTTACTGCCTCCCATTTATCAGGACCCATCACCTCTGACTTTTGCCGCCTCAATAGATTGACAAAACTGTCAGTGGTTGGCCCCATTTTCTGATATACATCCATATAGTTTTCCAATGAATGGAAAACAATTTGCAAACTTTGTTTTCTCTCCTGAGGGAGTTCCAAGATTAATAAATCATTTTCCAACCTCTTTTTAACACCTGAGCATCGCTCAAGCGTCATTGTTTCAGTATTCCCTTCCCAGGGAAGTTCATCACCAACATCTGAAGGATAGGTGGACGTAGGCATGTAATCTTTTGTTTCTTGATAATGTGGTCTCCTAAATCCACCTTCACCCTCTGCACCGACATTTGAATATTGGTGATAGCCACTCTTATTGTCCGCCCTTTCTCTAAATTGATTGTCTACAAACACATTTGAAAGTAACTTCAAGATTTAGCCTCACATAAATTTAAATACAAAAAAATTCAACAAAAATAAACAAAATTTAAGAAACTTACCAGAAATATTCTCTTGTCCATAGGTATTCCCTACATTCTCAGGTGTAGGAGTATCGATGTGCAACCTATCTAAGAAGGTTGCATCCATAGCACTGGCTTGAGTAGGTTCTGCAGTTGATCTATTTACAAACTCATTTGAAAATCTCCACTGACGAGATTGTTGTTGCTCACTCAGAGTCTCAGTCGAAGAAGGATTTCTTGTTCTTCGTTCTTGAGAATACCTAGAGCGTTTGCGAGGAATGTTTGGAGAATTCCGTGTCAAAATCTCTCCTCAATATCTATCCACAATGCAGAGTTTATCAATAAAAATGCAGAGATGTACACACATTCAAGCAATTAAAAACGCAGAGATAAATCGAAGTTTTAATCAATCAAGCCACAGAGGTACTCGCTCATTAGAAGGCACAAAGACTAGACATTTATCCATGAATCAATAAACTCAAAGATAAGTAAGGGGTCCATAGACAACATGGAAAATTATTATCCTTCACTCATCATCCATGCACATAAAAGCAGGGCATTTGAATCTATAGGTCTTTAAGCACCGAAGTGATGATCGTTGATTCGGCTGCTAGCCGACTGCCCAGGCATGGAATGATGAATAAAGGGATAAGTGACAAAAGATAAAACCACAATCTTTTCATAATAATCAATAAAACCCACACAGAGAAGTTTTTGAAATCAGAATTTGGGTTCCCCGAGGGAAATCAATTCAAAAAAACAACAAGGGGATTCATTAAAAGTTTTGTATGGTTGGATCCACTAAGAAAAACGTATTAGAAAATTTCTTTAAGATTCCTTAAAAGTTCCCTATGGTTGGATTCACTAAGACCACATATAATGCAATGCATTAGAATCCCCAAAACAAAGAGTTTAATCTTCATAACCTCACACACCCACTAATAACATAAGAAATATTTAGCAAGTGGTGCACAACAACGTGTTATGCCTTTAATCTTGGCACATAAGAAATCTTTCTTTACTAAGTGGTGCACTCTTATCTGATAACAGATTGGATAATGTTATATTATAAAACATATGAACTGTGCAAATGTTATATTATATAGTTGGATCACTTGAGAGATTTAAGGACAAATTGTTGGATAGTTGTGAATATGGTTGAACTAAATACATAACTGTGAAATACTTTATGGTCACCTAAATTTACATAAGGGGACCTAATTATACTATAAACTAAGGGATTTCTACATTGAGTGGATAACTGTCCAAAATTAACTCTATAGCATGTGCATATTCTTTGAACATGGTTCAATCCACTAAGACAACATATATATTCCTTATAACATTTCTTTAAGAATCATTAAAATTTCCCTATGGTTGGATCCACTAAAAAAATGTATAAGAACATTTCTTTAAGATCCCTTAAAAATTCCCTATGGTTGGATCCACAAAGACCACATATAATGCAATGCATTAGAATCCCCAAAACAAAGTTTATATTCATAACCTCTCACACCCACTAATAACTTGAGAAATCTCTAGTAAGTGGTGCACAACAACTTATTATGCCTTTAATCTTGGCACATAAGAAATCTTTCTTTACTAAATGGTGCACTATTGCCTGATCATAGATTGGATAATGTTATATTATAAAACATATGAACTGTGCAAATGTTATATTATATAGTTGGATCACTTGAGAGATTTAAGGACAAATTGTTGGATAGTTGTGGATATGGTTGAACTAAATACATAACTATGCAATACTTTATGGTCACCTAAAGTTACATAAAGGGACCTAATTGTGTACTATAAACTAAGGGATTTCTACATTGAGTGGATAACTACCCAAAAATAACTCAATAGCATGTGCATATTCTTTGAACATGGTTCAATCCACTAAGACCACATATATATTCCTTATAACATTTCTTTATGAATCATTAAAAGTTCCCTATAGTTGAATCCACTAATAAAATGTATAAGAACATTTATTTAAGATCCCTTAAAAATTCCCTATGGTTGGATCCAGAAAGATCACATATAATGCAATGCATTTGAATCCCCAAAACAAAGAGTTTCTATTCATAACCTCACACACCCACTAATAACATGAGAAATCTTAGTAAGTGGTGCACAACAACTTGTTATGCCTTTAATCTTGGCACATAAGAAATCTTGCTTTACTAAGTGGTGCACTCTTGTCTGATCACAGATTGGATAATGTTATATTATAAAACATATGAACTATGCAAATGTTATATTATATAGTTGGATCACTTGAGAGATTTAAGGACAAATTGTTGGATAGTTGTGGATATGTTTGAACTAAATACATAACTACAAAATACTTTATGGTCACCTAAAGTTACATAAAGGGACCTAATTGTGTACTATAAACTAAAGGATTTCTACATTGAGTGGATAACTACCCAAAAATAACTTAATAGCATGTGCATATTCTTTGAACATGGTTCAATCCACTAAGACCACATATATATTCCTTATAACATTTCTTTAAGAATCATTAAAAGTTCCCTATGGTTGGATCCACTAAAAAAATGTATAAGAACATTTCTTTAAGATCCCTTAAAAATTCCCTATGGTTGGATCCACAAAGATCACATATAATGCAATGCATTAGAATCCCCAAAACAAAGAGTT
>SNQJ01S0219314.1:1129-15329 GCA_010110895.2 Picea sitchensis
ATGTTCAAGTACAAGATGATTCAAAATGAAAATGTCTCCTTGGTATATATAGGAGACTAGGAGGTATAATTACAACTAATGGCCTAAAGACGACATAAATAAAATAGCATTACTAATATAATATGCCCCAATTAAGGGGTAATAAGCCAATATTAGGGCTTAACATGTAGAATAGCATAATGTCTTTAAGCACTTGTCCGGGTAGAGGGGGTTTCATGCACATGTTTAAATAAATTGATGATTAGATGTGATTGACATTGTTATGATCCCTGTGACTTATGAGCCCATGGTGGGCGTATTTTTTGATGTTACAGGGCTACACTCGATGGATAGGTACACATGGGGAGATGATTAGTTCGGACCTCCATGGGGCTAAAATCCCACTAGAAGGATGTTGAGACTCCAGCCAGGGGCAGAGACAGATAAGGGGTTTGCACCAGAGAGAGAGGAGGACGTTCCACCAGGGACAGCCTGGTAGGGCTAGACCCAGGGGGGTCTTTCCATTTTCACCATGATGTAGGCCTTGGAAGGCCCATGACGTCACCCAGGTCACCCATGATGTCACCCAGTGTTTTGGATACTTTGGAGGCAATTGTGTGTCAAGTGGCATGTGTGGCAGGATCCTGAGGCCCAAGGAGGCCTAACGTTTTGCTCCAGGAGGCTAACGTTTCCCTAAAAGGGCCTAACGTCACCCTAAAAGGGCATGACGTCATCTTTACAACTTGATTTAGGGCTTTATTATAACATTTAATGTAAAAACGGGATATTATGTGTAACTGTCCATGTCGGCCTTTTTGACCTAATTCTGGTCATTGTAACTGTATAAATAAGGGGGAAATCACTCTTATTTTTTTAGATCATCTTTGACTCACACTTGTGATGACTAAAATTTTCGCCCTATCTAGGGTTACTTGGTTGAAATTTTAGGCGAACTTGTTAAGGAAGTCTAAATTTGGAGTATTTTGGCAAGTTTCTTGGTGGATGTGTTCAACTAGGGTTTTACTTGATGATTCTTGATGTATGTAAGTGAAATTTCTACAAATTCTTCTTAATTGAATGGTTATAGTCATTTTTATCTTGCATTTACATTGAGATTATGAAATTGCTTGTTTAAACCCTAGGGAGACTAGCACATGTTATTGTCCTGGCTTCAAAAGCCTCCACCTACTAGATCTTGTCAAGAGGTCGATTTCCTTGAAGCATTTGTTAGGGACTTGCCACTGCAACACCCTAGTCTTATTTGCTTCATATTAGTTTTTTCTTGCTTCATCATTGAGTTAAAGAGGGAGGAAAATCTACTAAGGCCTAGGGTTACCTACACCTTAGTAGCCAGTTTCCCCTAGGGTTTGATAGCTAGAGCCTTGGGTTACCAACACTGCATCTATTCATCCCTCTTGTCTTTGACTCTCATACTATCATCATTTTCCTTCAACATTTGTTGCCATATCATTGACTCCATTTGCTCTAAAAAAAGCACTAGTCTAAGACTCCTTATTGAGTGATTGATCAAAACAACCATAAAAACCTATACTCTAAGATTTCCACTAACTGCTTCTAACACTAGAATAGCCTAACCTACTAACATTATTTTTTTGTTACTAAAGTAAGTTACAACCATACATTGCAGCATTAAAAGCTTCTAAACGCAATTGAAAAGGCTGATTAATGCATTGCCTTGTTTGGTTCTAATAAATGCTAGTATTATGATGTTAATGGTTGATTATTCTTAGTCATTTTGAAGTTGTTTCAAGGAATTTATTGTGAAGTATTGCCTCATAAATATTGTTGTTATAATTTTTTGTTTACTTCATCATTATCAGCCAATTTCTTTATTTGAGAAATTCTATGGTTTTATGAAGTGCTAACCAGCAAGTTGTACTTGCAAATACATATAGTTTATTGTTGCTTTGTTCCAGGTAGGTACACCTTAATATATTGTCACTTCATTGGTTATAACCCTAGGAATTTCTGATCAGTGGTGACTTATGAGAGGGGATCTTTTATTATCCATTTTTTACCTTGCCTTATGAAACCCCCAGGTCACCGGGGACGTCTCCCCTGGGCCTACAACCCTAAATAGAAAGAGGAATCATATTGAGGTGACAGTGATAGGATAACCTCAAGTTACGCAAATTTTCTTTCCTTTTACCTTTCATTCTATCAAAGTACAAATTGTGTGATAACAGGTTACAAATAAGAGGTGCTTCTCTATTTCTATGAAGAGATCTAACAACCCTCTCAATATAAAAATAATATTCTCCTAGCTTTTAGCCTAAAAAAATATAAAATACCATTATCTTTTTACAAACCCTAGAGATATGGTCAAAAACACATAAAATATGAGGTGGTTATAATATTTATGCAATAATATCCACGATACATCAGTGAATGAGTCAAAAGATCCCAAAATGCTCCCACGAGTGGTCAAAATTCAACAATAATCCTCTTGCGGTATATTTTAAAAGCACCATAATTGTGTCAATTTTTTCCCAAATTTCTATTATAGTCACATTTAAATCCCATGGCCATTCTGCATCTAATGCCACTAGCCTACGAAATTTTGGGTCATCAGTCAAAAGATAATTGCTCTTGAAGTTGGCTTCCTTCAAAATATGTGCTAAAATCCCAATGCAACATAAAAATTGAGGCATGTCAAATGTAAATGCCATTAGGTAGAGAAACATCAAGTATCATCTTCTAACTTCACTATTACTCATAGAATCATACCATTTGCCAATTTTGTGTATGACAGGGGCATCATTAACCCCTATTACATGTGTCGACACCCAAGAAGAGAAGTAGTTCCCAAGAAAGTCAATCAAGGGGCATGTGTAGTGATAGATGGTATGGTTTGGTGGGTAACTTCACGAGTTGAATTGCATAACCATGATGAAGTTTTTTAAGATATTCATCCACATAAGTGCCTTTGAAATATGAGGGAGCACTTATGCATTTAGTTAGGTCTCGACATTGTGTCTTTCTACCCCTTATTTTCCTTTTTCTTTGTTTATTTAATGTTTTTTGGCTTTTGACTTTTATTTATTTCATTTAGTCCTTTTTAGATATGCATTTAATTGCATAGGACTTGGGGTAATGGACTCATAGCAAGGGGGTATTGCTCATGTTTTATTTCCTTTGGTTTTNTTTTTTTTTTTTAATTTTCTCTTCACCTCAATCTCATAGCTCTTTTAGGGTGAGGCTCTTCTCATGGGATTGTGAAGCACAAACCTTTTTTGTGACATATGACACCCAATCAAAGAGCGGGACAAAATAAATCGGGAAGGATGGAGAGTGCTAAGTATGGATTAGGATATGGACACACTACACCTCTCAAAGTCCCCAGTAGTACGACTCAACCCAAGAGTGAAAACACTTATCTAGAGGATGATGATGATGACCCAACAAGGTGAAACAAGGCAAATAACACAAATTTAGAGCATCATGATCCATTATCCAACTCAACCAATTATCATCACTTTCATGGAAAGTATATAAGTCATTAACACTGATGTGAAGCAATGAAACAATGTACCTCATGTGTGTTAAGCACCATAATCATAAAATGTGAGTGAGCTGAGAAAATGTGGGAAGCATCTCTGGTCAATTGTTTGTGGAAAACCATGGATATCATCTTGTGGGACTGATATTTTTGATAAGGATCACAGGAGAAAAATCTCTTCTAGTTTCTCCTAGATTTCAAGGGGTAACACATACCATTTATAACTCGTGTCCCTCTTCACTCTCTTATCCGATATCTTTCCTTATTAATAAATTTTCATCATTGGGTCTAGATTGTGTATCAAACATCCCTAATTTGGGGGTTTTTCTTTCCACAAAAACTCAAATAATGATGGAACTCAATCCTTATCCCTAAATTTGTCTTTGTCACTAGTTGTTGACTCTTGACTATGGCTTTGGGATTTTGGTTGTGGCTATGGCTCTTGGCTATGGACTTTGGTAGAGAGATGAAACATGTAATAATGAAAGAGGCAAAAACTAAAATCAATCAAAAAATTTCAAGGCGACAAGATAGCAACCAATTTCTACTAGAACAACAAGATTTTAGACTTTTCCATTATTTCTTGGACAAAATTAATTTGAACTTGCAAGCACATCTTTAATATGATTAATCACCATCAAGTTGTATTAATGTGATTATATGATATTTTTCTATTCTTGAAGTCATCACCATTTCATATAAATGAGAACATATGAAACATTTTTAATTCCACCAGTCCATATATTAATATTATCACTAGATGACCTTTTTGTACATGCTCCTAAATACTATCCCTAAAACCAAATAAGAAACCATGTGATGAATTGTATATAATAAGAAAGAAAGATTTGATCATTTAGTGTTGAATCCAAATGGATTTATAATTATAGCAGGGTCAAAGAAGCATCGCTTCAAAATATTGATCAAACTTTGAGCCAATGCTAGAGTCTCTTTTCATGCTCGAAAACTCTTATATAACTCTTTGTACCTACAAAGATTACAAAAAATTAAGTATTGATACTTGTCTGCATAACACTTATGGACTCCACAATATCAAGAAAATCATGAATCACCCATCAAATGCACATATAAATTTGCAACAAAATGGCCATCAATGGCGTTTATAAACAACAAGCACAATTATAGACTCTCTTAAGACTTATTGATTAATAACTTTGATTCATAAATAATATGGCATCTTGCTCATGGCATGCAAAAGGAGAAGAGAGTAAAAATGGAAAATAAGTTCAAAGGTTTGATGGAGGTAGGAAATGGCAATAATTCAAGCAACCTCCTCATTAAAGTCTTGATAGGTTTGAGGATAGAATCTTCATCAATGATGGTGCTTCTCCATCTATATCTGAATTTATTGAAATGAGAAGATTGTACAACTTTTATACCACCTGCCTCCGCAACAACATTCCTATTTTCCCTACTATGTGTATTTAAATTCTACAATGCACATATTGCCACCATTTGCATGTCTTCTATGGGTTAATCCTCAAGTAGGCCAACCCGTGCATGACAAGTTGAGGCAAAATCATAGGTCTAAACCTAGTCCATTGTGTTGGAAAATATCGCCAAGAGCAAGAGAAAGTAATAATCTGGTAAGTTGGGTTCTATTTGGTGGTTCAACAAGATATTGTGATAGGGAATTTTTATGCTTTGCTACTTTCACATCTCACACTTTCTTTTTATTGAATAAAGATTCAAGTAACCAAGATGCTACTTCTTCACTTTGTTGTCACTTCAAAAACTCCAACAATGCTTTTATAGCCCCAACCTCTACCATTACTTTAGCAATTGATGCTTCTTTTGTTTTGATTGCAACTAGTGCACTAAGGGATACTACAACAATTAACTTAGATCTTGAGTGCAACAAAACTAAAACATAAAGAGGCACCTTGACATTGTATTAAGTACTAAATCATAGGATGTTTGGAAGTATTAAGGTAACTGATTCCCACAATGTGTGTGGTGGTATTGTTTGAACTTGTAAAATTATCTTTGAGAGACAACCCTTGAGAGATCCATAATGTAGCTAGCATATGCAATTTCATTAGGCTAACATACAGATGCACTTTCAAGTGCCTCGATTTCTTTCTCATGTAAACTATAAATACCAACACTTTCAAGATGACAAGTGGAACAATAGCTTGTGTCAAAATATCTTGCTAAAATTACTCTTCAACAAGATGTGAAAGTAACTAAGCCCCCAGCTATTGTACTACTTGAGAAGGTGATGTGAGAAATAAAATAAATGGCTCAATGGATTGGTTAGGTGTGAGCAAGCATTGTTGGGGTTTCTTCAATATATTTACAATTTTTGTAATAAATAATGTTGTCCCCACAGACTCAACTTTGGACGAGTCAATGCTAAGAAAAGAGGTTCCACTAGTGTAGCAGTAACACCTTTTGCAGTATTTTTTATCTTTGTCAAGATCTGGAATAGCTCTGCAATAAAAGCACATAGAGAATTAGGGATAACAGGGAAAATTTCCAAAGCACAATCATTTATTCTAGCTTTGATAATGCCAAGCTTATGAAGGGGGAAACCCTTCTATAGCTTCCTAAGAGAACTAATTGCAGCCTCAAGTATTGGATGAATTGTACCAATTCCTAATAGAGAAAGAGGAACAATGGCACTACAAGTACCAACAAGATTTATATGTCCCTCATCATCCAATACCTTGCAAAGGGAATAAGCACCTTCCTTTTGACTGTGACAAAATCCATGTTAAGAAGTTCGATAAGATGTTTAATATAAGTAGAGTTTCTAGATGAAATCTATAACTTGGGTTTCTTTAATAAAACATAGAAAAGATGTGTTTCACTTTCCTCCAGTTGCAAGGAATGTGAATTTTCCAAAATTCTATACAAGCCTTCTATAGGATCATCTTCAGTATCTGTAATGGAAATTGCCTTGGGAATACTTTTAAATGATAACTTGGTAAGTGTATTAATTACGACTTTTTGTTTTTTCTCAGATTTTGAACCCATAATGTTCACTAATGGTTTAGTGTCTTTCTTTTAAGCATCACTATATTTAATATTTTTAATATAAAAAAGTCCTTCAAGAGATCTATTGTCACAGACCTGCAGTCCGACTGGATTTTTTTCCTTCGACTTGGTGTGCCCAAGTCATTTCAACACCCGAGGTCGTGTGATACTGCATTGTCTTAATCACAATGGCTTGACCAACCTATGCCTACTGCAACCGGACTATCCCTCTTCACTTAAAGTCTATCCATAACTTTGATTTATGCTACAATAGTTAGATGCACCAAGTCCTACTCAATTTAGATTGTCCAACTGCCACACTAGGCATGTGTCCAACCGTATCCTTAAAATATTCCGCAACAATACTTATAAATAGCCAATTTAATATTTATGCAACATAAGCATACATGGAACCATAACATTCAATACAAACAAAACATTGGCAAGGCACAACACATGTGGATGGGAGACACTGATCTGAAAATATCTTTTAAAGACTATGGTTGAGTTTTAAAACATGAGTTCATTAACCATTTAATAAATTGATGAAAGAGGAAGACTTAATGATGTAACATGGCAGCCATAATAATATATACATATTTGGAAATAATCACAAAGAAACAACAAACCATAACAACAAAATTGTTAACAGAGTTCGGCAATATCGCCTACGTCTCCGGGCCTTTGTCTCAGTGGGTGATGCTTTCTTATTTCTCTTCAAAGCTTCAAACGTACATCATAAAAGTGCCAAACAGATTAAAAACTGATCTGGCTATGTTCTTATAGATCTCAATAACCCAACACAACTGACGGCACTGAAAACGGATGAACGAAGCTCCCGGAAATGGCCCACAAAGTTGCTCTCCTCAATGGCTTCCCTGCATAAAAATGGATTAGGCTTTACAATTCTTCAGCATTTTTCCTCTTCTAAACTTCTCAAGGTTGCCAAAAACCTCTGGTTTATATAGGCTTGAAGTTGGCAACAAACTCCCAACTTCCCCCCAAGATATGGCCTCAAAAAGAGCTCTAGATCCTCCAATAATGGCCAAAATCTCTCAAAACTGGCTAAAAAATCACTAAAAATCATATAATAAAGTTAAAAAAACCCAAATTTGAACAAATACAGGGCGCAGCCCCTTTTCTCCAGGCCCTTGGGCATATGGGGTGCTGCCATATGGCCCTTGGCTAGGCTGTCATGCTAGCCCCTTCGGAATAGTCCCCTGGTCATGTGGTTGCAGCCCATGTGGCCAAGCTCCAACACTCCCACACACCCTTTATGGTTGTTGGCCCCGATTCCTAGCCCCTGCACTGGTCATATTGGCCATATGGCCACATCCCGATGCTCCATGCACCATCCATACCTCGACATCCCCTGGTCTAGCTCCTGGACACGCGCCTTGGTCGACGGGCTAGCCCGGCCGACCGGGCACTATCCCCAAATATCTGCGTCAATGTATAAAGGTAGGGGTCATAGGTCACATGGAAAGGTCGTATGGTGTTGCATCGGGGGATGGGGCTAGGCCCCATCCCTTTAGCCCGCCAACTAAACATTAAACACAATTCAAATATTTAATTTGAACCATATGAAATAATATCCATTGTGGGCGAGCTGGTAGCTCAGCGTTGCCAAAGCGCTCGCCTGGATCGGAGGTCACAGGTTCGACTCCCATGGATTCCATACAATTTTGTCCATACAACCAACCAACGTAGGGGTTCCATGTGGAATCCCATGACTGGGCCACGTGGCACCATTACATTCACCCACAACAATGACACGTGTCGAGACATGATTCGCCCAGTTGTCTGCCAACACCTACCCAGTCAACATGCCACCTATCTGACACATCAGTCTGTATCACCCAGTCACCTTCCACGTGTCAGTCCGTATTGTACAGTCACCTGCCATGTGTCCATCCGTACAGCCATGTCAGCATGATGACATCATCCTGACGCATGTTGACGTCACCTGTCGTACCTTCTGACGTCAATGTTGACTTTGACCAGTTTGACTTTTTACCTGTTTGGCAAAATGAACAAAACATGATAACTTTCGCATATGACGTCTGTTTGATCCTGTTCAAGTTGCGTTGGGTTTGTAATGACGAGGCCTACGCACACGTTCGTTTTGAAGCGATTCTTGGCACTTTTATTTTTAGGCCTTCTTGGACCCATTTTGGATCCGACACCCAAGCCAGGTGCTTGTAATATATATAAGAATGTTATATGATACAATGGGGGAGATTGGCCACTACCTATAGCTCAATTATAAAATGTACAAAGAAACCAAGATAAATGTGTCATGTCAAAATTGTCACCAACCTTGTACAAACCAACCCTTGGAGCATCCACAGGCTTGCCACTTACAGGTCTTATCTTTGTCTTTGTCACTTATCCACTCTAAGTCAACCTGTGGTGCAAAACCTTTGAACAAGACTATCATAGATCTCCTTGGATGACTCTTGCTTTTTTACTTTGTACCTTCTAGGTTACCTTAGTTGAATGAGGCATCCTCATACTTATACGAGCCTTGCCTTTGACTTGGCATGTCACGTCGTATCAAGTGAACTCGAGGTCACCTCATTCTATCATTCGTCAAACTATTCCATCCTCGTCGAGTCCACATCAAAGTCTCTTATTTGGCTCATATACCTAGGTTGTTCATGCCTAGGTTGTCCACGTCTGCAAGGTCATCTAGCCATTCTGTTTGTCATTGCCCCGGTCATTTCCACCCAACTTCTCTAAGTGGGCCAAATCGTCCGGTCCATCTTAGATCTTGCAAAGGAAACTCTAATCATGCCCAATTGCGCCCAAGGCATATGTCCTGATGGATGTGAGCCCAAGGGAGTACGCTCGACGAGTGTGATCCATGATTGTGATTTGCATCAACTTGTGGTTGAAGGTAGCTTGACCGCCTCTCGCAATTCCCAAGTGTAGATTGCCCAACTTCGTTGATTCATACAAGTCTAGGCATCCATTCTCATCCATCCCATAGCTAACTTTTCCACCATGCCACACATGTTTGTGAACAAGGCTTCCTGCAACAACCATACATTGTGTCTTACACAAGTCCACCCAACTCCTTGTGCTTCCAACTTGTCTTTTTTTCTGGAGCGCATTGTTTGTTCATAGGCACGCCTACCGTCGTCCGCAATGTTGTGCCATGTTTTTTTGCAGGAGGCCCTAGTCCATATGTCTGTAGTCCATCTTGCTAATGGTCCAAGACATATGTTCAGCATGTGCCTTTCCAACGAGCCTATTATCTCCAATCCCTAGGGATAACTAAGGAGATGATGTCTCAAGGCCCTCATGTTGTAGACATGGAGTACCATCACCACCAGAGATATCGGGTTCATCATGAGGGTATCCACCACATCAGCTTGCTTTCGGAAGATATTGGGTCTTACTCCATGAGGTACAAGCTAGGTATTATGGTGAGTGTCACTTCAATATTTGAGGCATTTGAGTTTGTTTCATTTTAAACTTCTTTTGATTATGTAATGTCTTCTTGGAAATTATGCTCTTTGCCTTGTTTCATCTTGGTGGTTGACATTGCACCCAAGTAAGTGATCACCCTTAGGGATAGTTTTGCTACTGGGAGGTCCTCTTGATGATTCATCATGCCATTCCCAACCATACTTGTCACTTTCCACACTTCATCCCCTCATCTCCTTACCTTTTGGTATTTTCAAGTATACTGACCCAAGAAGGGATTGTCCCTCATTTCATGGGAAGAAGGGGATGAAGCGCTAGAGGCTTGTAGCTAGTAAAAGATAAAATCCAATCATTAACCTTCTAGATGCTCGCCCAGGGATCTCGAGGACAATGAAATGTATCTCATAAGAAACTAGTGGGACCCATGAAAAATAACTCATACAAAATTCCAACCAAGGTGGAGCATGTGTGGGCAATGTTTTTCATGCTTAGGTATAAGCCCCACACATTATCTTCAGCTTGGGGAAGCATGATGTGATCAGGGTATATTCAAGGTGGGCATTGTTTTTCATGCTTAGGTAGAAGCCCCACCTTTCAACCTGGAAACATCTTTAAAAGAGCAAAAGGCAATAAATGGGCTTGGAAAAAGGTTGCATTGAAAACGAAGGTGCAACACCCTCTATAAAGGCACCCATAAATGAGACACTACGATCCCTTATATGTCATGAACCCCATGCCCAAAAGTATTTCCCCCATCCTTGTCACTTTTCTTACATGACCTAGAGAGGGGTTCACTTGGGAAACACTCCTCAACTTGAGGTACAATTCACCCAAGAGGTCACTTTGTCAACCCTCCCATACCTAAACTTGGCAGATTACATAGGATCTTTGAGCACTTGTTTATTTTGATGAGGTGGTTTTGATGTACATGCTTAGATGGATCTTTTATTGACTTGATTTACTTACCATGATGCATTTGACTTGAGATCCCTGGAGGGTGTATTCATTGTCTTTGCAGGACCTAGTTGGTGTATAGATTTGGAAGAACAAGCCTAGCTTGGGATTCCTTGGGGCTTCAATCCCATAGGTTGGATACCATGTCCCACACACCGGATGATGATGGTATCCTTTGGAAGCCTGAGAGACACAATTGAGGATCTACCCTAGCCCATTTCCAGCCCAATGTCTTGCTCTTGAGGCCAAAACGTCACACCTGAGGAGCTTGACATCACCCTAGGGAAAGGGTTTTGGTGGTGGAGTTATTGATGATGGAAACATCGCACGTTTTGATGGTAGGAGGCATGGCTTGAAGGATGAAATCCTATCGCATGAGAGGGAGGACCTAGAAGGCTCAACGACTTCCATCCTCAACTCCAACGACTTGCAAAAAGTGTCAAAACTTCACCCTAGAAGAGGGATGACGTCACATTAGGGTTTCTTATGTGCATTTTTTATAATTAAATTTGAATTTAAATTATGTGAAGGGGAAAAGTAAAGGTTGTTGACCCCTTGCTTTGTGGTTACCCTAAAATTAAGTGGATAAACACTTTTAGGAGGATTTGTATAAATAGAGATCAAACTCTTGTCATTTTATCATATCTCTCCCATTGTGAGAAGACTTTTGTGGCTGAAATTTTGCGCCCTACTTGGGAAATTTGGATATCTCCCTCTTGTGCAAATGATTTTTGGTGATATCTCTTGGTGAATTGTTGAGCTAAGGTGGTGCACACCTCTTGGAGACTTCTTTTATTGCTTATGTATGGACATTACTTGGTAAACTAGGGTTTGGTCTTTGCTATTGTGGAATTGGTAAGGAAATTTATGCATGTGTTGGTTATTTTTCTACTAGTTTCATTGATATTATTGTCTTAAACCCTTGGAGGAGTATAAGAGGATACACCCTCCACCAAGGTTCATGTTATTTTCAATTTGATAAGTCAATTTTTTCAAGGTTGTTAGGAGGAGTACAAGGGTGTACACCCGCCTAGATTTACCTTAGTTTGATTTGCATGCCTTAGGGAGTAAGAGGGTTTGCACCCCTAGGGACATTGTGGATCTAACTCATACTTTCAAGACTCCATTCACCCAAATTTTAAAGGCACTAATTTGAAGTTTGCATTGGAGAAATAAATTGTTTGCTTTGGTAAACGTGATTTAGAGAGATATTGATCTTATTTAATTTGGAATCTTTTCTTGATGCTTTGAGGTTGCTAAGGCCTCTAGGGAATTTTTTTTTGTTTGGTCTTCTTAGAGATATAACTCAATAAAATCTACAACCATTAGGGTTGCATCAAATTACTCTTTTCTTAGTTATAACTCACATTTCAACCGTAAAAAGTTGCTAATAAATTGTCCCTATAATCTACTAGCCTCAACACACTTTTTGGGTGGTTTACTTGCTTGTTTTGTGGGTTGACATTTTATAATATAGAAATAGTTTTCTACAGCCATAAGGATGATAAAATATCTCTGCAATACTTGTTTATAACAACCGTAGTTTGTTGCTAAAGTATTATGCATTCATACTTGAGTTATACTAGTGATTGCTAGCTTATCTCCTGCATCATTTACTTGACTTTTAGCATCTTGTTAGCAGATTTAAAAATCATTAAATTGCTGATGTATATCTATGTTGACTGCTTCAAATAGGTACAACAAGATTAACTTGCTTGCCCACTTAACCTTAAGCTTGTATACTCGTCTTTTCATGTGTCTTGGTCAGGTACAATCATCTTTCACAAGTACTCAAGCACTTGGAAACCATAGACCATCCTCGAGACTCGTTATCAAGCCACTTCTCACTTAGAAACTCAATCTATAGGGACATCACTTCCATCATCTCACTTTTCATCTCATTTCCCCCCAGGGTCTCCTGGGACTCCCCCCTTGTGTTGGATTCTTCCTTCACTAAAGCGAGGGGAGGGTTTATCTGAGATGACAGTGGGTAAACTCTCCCACCGTTATCACCATATTTTGGATTGGGTTGGGATTTTCCCAACCTACAGTTTGTGCAATAACATTTTGGCGTCGTTGCCGGGGAGGATTTTGAATCCTCTTTCGTGCCCTAACGACATTTTGGCAATATTCCTGCCCATGATCTACAGAGAATGTGGTACCACCACTTCCACCTCCAGTACATGAATTGCTTCCAAAGAAAACTCCAATAGAAAACGAGATTCATTTGAACATAAACGTTGCAGCCATGTTTGGAAAGTTGAATATGATGGTCCTTGTGACAGAAATGTGCAAGATCCCTTCTATGAGGAGGGAAGTCTTGAAGTTATTAAACATACCAGACAAGAAGGAGGACCCTGCAATAATCCTGAACAACATGTATCTTGATCGGAAAAAGGATATTAACCCTCCTTTTTATATTTCTTTGGGAATGAATAGCCTCCGTTTGATTAATTGTATGTTGGACTTCGGAGCCTCAACAAATGTAATGTCCTTGAAAGTAATGGAACAACTTGGTTTGAAGACGACTTGACCTTATGGAAATGTTTGTGGTATTGATTCCAAGAAGGTCTAGGTTTGCAGGCTTTGTGAAGATGTTGAAGTTTACCTAATTGACTTCCTGCATATCAACCTCATTATGAACATAGTCGTGATTGATGTCCCAGATGCTTGGGGTATGCTTCTATCAAGAAGTTGGTCCTCTTCTCTTTGGGGTTTCTTCAATATGGATCTTACCCATGCACATATTCCTATGAGAGATGACACTTTTGAGATTTTATATAGTCTAGAGCGGGATGACAAGCATGGGATGGACCCCAACAATCCTGATTACACAAATGAGTGCAAATTTGATGTACCTCATCAGATTATTGAGTATGATCCTTTGGATGTGCCTTTTGCACAAGAATATTGCATAGATACACTACTCCCAAGGACAAATGAGTACAAGGAGAAGCTTGCAAATTTTTAGGGGAAAGAGCTAGGGTCCATCAATACATTGAATAAAGAAGATAAAGAGAACAAAGTTTTGGATTACTGAGAGGAGGGGTGAATCAGTAATAGCGTAATTATAATCCTTTTTCTTCAAATGCTATATCAATGTAGAATTATTATCCAATAATGCGCAGTAAGAAATAAACAATCACACACATACACATTACACCAGTGTTTTACGTGGAAACCCAAATCGAGATAAAAACATGGAATGCTTTTTCTTATATGTCTTGAAGAATTACATTCATTGGAAGCACCAACTTCCTTTGTTTTCCAGCTGCAACTGGAAGGAGGCTCCAACCCTCTAGTTTCTCAGGCTAC
>SNQJ01S0219315.1:0-15224 GCA_010110895.2 Picea sitchensis
CTCCCCTGGGCTAACCTCCCTAAACAGAAAGAACCTCCCCATCGAGGTGACATTGGGTGGGGAAGGTTCCTGTTAGTCCAGTTTGTCCTCTACCCTATAACATGTGACCTAAAATACAAACTGTTCGATAACAGTCTCCTTTTACGCTTTTTCAGGCTCCCTAAATATGAAAAACTGTCGAGTTTACCTTCTATGGCCTCGTTAAAATTACATTGAAGGATGTTACCATTGTGTGTATTATTAATCGCTTTCGCATACCTGCGTCTTTGGCCTAATGTCAGCCCCATGTTGCTATCAACTGAACAATCTGAAGCATGCCTTATACGCAAGCCCTGTAGCACTTTGCCTCTGCGTCTTGACACCTTTGGCCCCTGGAGGATTTTTCCCGAGTGTCATTTTCCTGCATATGTCCCTTTGCCCTGAGCATCCTTGTGTTATGTGCACTTGGAACTAGTGTGTTTACGACACTCGATCCTCCTTTGTAATGTAGCATTCTTTTATTCTTTTTCAAGCTTTCCAAAATTATTGAAAAAGATAAAAAAAAAAAATCAAATATACCGCAAAAAGAGGAAGGGAAAAGTATTTTCTTTTTAATGGCAACACAATGAGTCACCCTTGGACAAAGCACATCCTTTCATTTGTTCGTCAAGCCCTGGGATTTAATATGACCTTAGGAAGATATTCTCGCTACATAGAGTTGTGTCCTCCTCCGTTTGGTTATTCTTCCAAACATATGGAGAGTTTGTGGTGCCTCCTGCATCGTCAACTTATGTCAAAATATCATGTTGCCTGAGTCTCATCTTTTGTCGTGCTATTGTCCAAGGGAATTTATTACCATGCTTGAGTCGGCCCCCTCTGCAGATTGTTTCTTACCCTCATGCCCAGTCATCCCGAAAACCCAATCAAGTCTTTGTTTGAAATCCATGAATCCCTCAACCTGATCATCGAAATCCTATAGTTCGTTCCTGACAAGTCGTCGAAGAACTCTGGGTAGTGAATTCGTACACTCATATTACACTCCTACCCGAGTTGTGAATATTTTGAAGCTGTTGCTCGAGATCTGAAGGCCTCATCTCTAGCCATCAGGCCTTATTCGCTTCTTGAAGATGGATACTATGCAAGTATATCTTTTTTATTTCGAAAATGTAGATCTGATCGTCATCAAACACAGAAACTAAGGTACAGTAACCGGATCTCTTTAGCCTTGTATTTGCATATGAGTATTGGGAGTTATGCTTGGGATGTTGGTAAAAGTAAGAGACTTTAAGTCATTTATGCATGCATGATAAAACCCTTAATGCTAGTCCGTAGGAGGGATTTCCCACCCACAACAGGGGTACATTACAATTAAGAAAAATACACTCCATAAGAATTTTGTATATATATTCCAAGGAAAAGCTTGCGGGATTCCCCCTTTGCCCCACAATATCTAGATGGAGTGCATCTCGGTTGGGTCCCTTCCTTCCAAGGAGAATGTCTTCCCCACCAAAGATTAGGTTCAAGTAGATACATGAATGCCTCCCCTGTCAAATTTTGAGATAATTTCCAAAAGTGTTTTTAGATTTGATCCATCTAATGCGTGCCTTATATATGGGAGGGAGTTATTAAAGTAATATAGTGTCAAGTAGAATCTTCATACATCGGCTCCCCATCCATCAAAATTATTCTCGTTGATGAAGTATTTCCATCTAGTTCAACCACTAACCACAATAGTGGTTGGTAACCCCGAGGGAATAGATCAAATTGAACTTGTGACATATGGCTTCCCCATCAACAACATACCTTCAACAGATGGTTCAATTGATTGTAATACACGTTGGGGCTAACACACAACCTTATCTATGAACTACAACTTAAATATAAACAAAAATGAGTAACTAAACAATCTTATCTACAAGCGACAACTTGGGGATAAACCAATTAACCCTTGGGACTAATACACAAACTTATCTATAAACTACAACTTAAAGATAAACAAAAATGAGTAACTAAACAATCTTATCTACAAGTGACAACTTGGGGATAAACCAAAATGAGAAACTGAACATCAAAGAAAACTTGAGAAAACTTCTTATGACAATGTTCGGGCATTAACTATGTTTCAAGGGGTTGATGCTTCCCTATACTCCGTCTTGGACATATACCGTCCAACACAACTTAATGACTATGACAGCTTTAATGGAAACTTATATCTTCATTAAAGTGGAATATCTTAATTATATAGATGTGGGAAAAAATTCTAAGAAAGAGTGTCATCGGAAGTAGAATAGATAAAGTAAGGATTCCTGACCTGAGAATAGGTGTAACAACATGACTACATGCAAAGTGACACAATCCCCATGGGAAATGGAAACTTGTAAGCTAACATGGAGTTTTCAACTTCACCAATGGAGAAGTCCATGAGGAAATGTAAGGTATTTAGGGACCTTAAGATAGTTGACTTTGGGTTAAGGGGTGGCTCATATAATTACCAATAAGGCTCCCACATGTAGTTATAAAAGATCAACAATTCAAGGTCAAATAAATAAATAATGTGTATCTTAAAAGATCAACAAAGCAAGGTCAAAAAAATAAAGAATGTGTATCTTAATTTGATAATGAAACAACCCAAAAAAAGGTTAGTGGTAAAACTAGCTTTACTTGTTATTAGTTTTGACCCTTCTCCACTAAAGTATCGACTAAAAAATGTCTTAAACCATTCTCAACTAAAGTATCGACCGAAAAATAATGCAAATAAATCAAATTTCAAACTATATATATATATACAACCGAAAAATAATGCAAATAAATCAAATTTCAAACTATATATATATATAGTTTGAAATTTGATTTATTTGCATTATTTTTCGGTCGATACTTTAGTGGAGAATGGTTTAAGACATTTTTTTAACAGAAACTAGTAATATCTGTATTAGAAATAGGTTTTAGTTGAGCTGGACAATGTAGTAATACAAAAAGAATGTTGTCTCTTGACAAAAAACAACATAAGAAAGGAAATGATGCCTCAATCTCCCATATTGTTGCCGAAAATTTGAATCTATTGACCAGAGACTTGATACTTTGTTCACCATGGGAGATAAGCAAGAGAGAAATGAGGAGGAAGAGGAAGCGGAAGAAGAATATTCATTCCATATCAGGGAGTCTAATGAGGAAGCTACAGTGAAAAATATTAATCCTGCAGTTCTTCCACATTTATATGGACTTCCAATAGAGGACCCAGACACCTTCTTGTTTGAGTTTGAAGTCTTGTGTTGAACATATGAATATAAAATTGATTCTCAAAAGCTAAGATTGTTCCCTTCTACCTTGAAGGATGTTGCATCAAGATAGTTTATGGGACTGCAAGAAGGCAATATAAGTACTTGGGAAGAGATGAAGGGAGCATTCTCAACTAAATACTAAGATTATTGTAAGGCATCGGAAACAATGGATGAAATCTTGCGTATGACTCAATGAGATGATGAAACTCTGGAATACTATGCAGAGAGATTTCAACTTAGTTATAAGTGTTCTACCAATTGCAAACTTGATGATGAATAACTCAATTTGTTTTTTTCTCAGGGGTGTACGAGAAGAATTAATSGAAGCCTTAAACTTAATTGTTGTTGGAGACATTTATTAGTTCAAGGTATTTGAGACCTTTTTAAGAATTATTCAAGGGCTAATATGAGAAAGTGCAAAGTGTCTAAGGCCACTATACCTTCATCGTCAAAGACTACCATTGGGGTTACGAAAGCTGAAATTGGGAATCTGATTGAGGATATGAAAATAGACATTTCAAATTCATTATCTATGCAATTAATTACACTGCAATTGAAGAGGAAACATGAAGAAGATGAAAAATCCTTAGTAATTTTTTTGTCCAAAATGCACTAAGAAACATGCTTGTAACGAATGTCCACTTCTTGTTGTGAAATTTTGTAGCATTTGTACCGAGAATCATGATACCAGTAGTTGTCCACAATTGTTAGGTTTAAAGGCATTATATCAAGGTGATTATCAGAATGTTGAAGTGTGTTTCATTAATCAAAGAAGATTTGGACAGCGAGGACCATAATTTCCAGGTATGAATAAAGAGCCTTAGTGTTTTCATTCCTCTTATCCTAATCAATATTCAACAAAAAATTGGTATTCACCACAATTTATAAATACTCAACGGCCTTGGAAAACAACCTTTTCAACATCATGGTCCTATCCAATGACTTATGGTCAACAACCTTATCCAACTCAAGGAACTCAATGGCCAAACCAACATCAATATTTTATACCTCTTCAAAATTGGCCTTTTCAACAACAACAACAAACATTACCACCTCCATTACCAGGCCCTAGTCAAACACTGGTAACACAATCACAGTTGCCTACTCAACCAAATTAAAATCTTAATAATAAGGTGGGACAATTAAATCAACCAAATCAATCAATCTATGTTAGTGAGGAGGATGATTGTCAAACTTATTCATTTTATACCCTTTACTATCAAGCTACCTATCTTAGGCCCAGTAAAGTCTTGGAAGATCCATAACCACTAGGGGTTAATGATGTAAGTGAAGAACAACAAATTCATGAAGGAGGAACATAGTAATTATAGTGAAAGTCTATTTCCCCTTGTGTGTTTGAAGTCAAAATTCCTTGGAATCCAAATATAATGCTTCACCCTTTCTGAAGAGGCTTAATCAAGTTAAAAATAAAATTCAGCTTGCATTAGACATAATGGGGAAATTGGAAAACTTATGTATAAAAATACCTTTGATACAAGCCATTAAAGATGTTCATGTCTATAATAAAGTCACTAGGGATTTATGCATTAAAAAGCGAAGAAGGAAAAAGCTAGACCCTCCAACCATTCATGTGGTGGGTCAATTGCTTCATCTTATGCTAAGACAAAATGTTAACCCAAAATATGCAGACCTAGGAAACCATGTGGTACAAATGATCCATGTGGAAATCGGTGGCCACCCACCTATTCCACTGGCTCAAAACAAGGGTTCCCACCCTGGTAGTTTCTCTACATCTTTTTGGGTCCAAAACTTATGGGGTCGTTTTAAGGCCTTAAACATCATTTTTGGGCCCACCACAGTCACATTGTAGGCTTTAGTCAAAGTATGACGGAAAAATGTGTAGTTCTTAGATAAACCTTTCAAACGAGCTATCTTTCACCCCAAACAAAGATTGTATGCAAAAGTTACGCCCTTGGTAGTTGACGTACCAACTACCCCCATCGGGGTCCGCAAACCTTTTGGTGTTTCATCTTTCTGGGTTAGGGTTTTGGATTTTCTTTATGATAAAAAAGTCTCTAGAACCTCATTGTAAACATCATCATCTTCTTGTGAATGAGCATAGCCATCACATCTATTCTCAGAGATAAGTTGCCACCATTCTAGCAAGTTATTGACTCTGTAATGTTAGAGTTTATGTACATTCTCTCATTAATAAAAATTGTGCATTATTGTATCTATGTGTTTATTGCAATATTTTTGTGTATCTCTGTATATTTCATTGTTATAATTCTCCCTTCTTTTCATTCTCAAAATAATCTGGATCAGTGGTATTAGAGCAGGATACTCCTTTTTGTTTCTTGTGCATGTACCCGACGAGGTCAGGATATAGAGAGTTGGGTCTCGAGCTAGTTTCCCTTGAGGATAACTGCTCTCTCCATCCCAAGCGACCTCCCATGGTGGAAGAGAAGAGGAACAAGGGAGTAGAA
Source organism: Picea sitchensis (assembly GCA_010110895.2). Taxonomy (NCBI): domain Eukaryota; kingdom Viridiplantae; phylum Streptophyta; class Pinopsida; order Pinales; family Pinaceae; genus Picea; species Picea sitchensis. Next base: position 5,708 of record SNQJ01S0219315.1, read on the forward strand.
GATCCCATCAAGTTGTTGCTCGTGGAAGCCCTCATGCAAAAGAGGAACGATATGTTAGAGAAATTTTCCCAAATCCTTCAACAATTGTCGACAATAATAGGTATGTCTTCACCAAGCAGTCACTTTGGAGACACTACCCCATTCAAGGTACAAGTTAATTTTGATATTCTCATATTTGAAGGTCAGATCAATGCAAATGCTTTGGAAAAATGGTTAAATTTTCTTGAAGGTTATTTCTCTGTTCACAATTTTTCTGACAGAGAAAATATCACCTTTGTGCTCCTTAAGGATCTCCCCCTTGTCAAACATTGGTGGGAAACTTACTGGGAGAAAAACTCCACAGAGGAGTTTGGAATATTTGGGTCCGATCCCATTTGGGATTTGTTTATGGATGTGGTCAAGGAGAAATATTACCCTGTGAAAAACTATGATGACGAGTACATGAGATGGACCACGTTGCATCAAAATAGGGACCAAACAGTGCCAGATTTCACAAATACCTTCCATAACTTGCACACCAAGTTGGGTGTCAAAGACTCTAAGCGGCATCTGGGTCTAAAATATCGCGGGGCTCTACACATGTACATCCAAACTAAAATGGATTTTTTGGACATCTCATCACTATGAGCCGCTTATAGATATGTTGTCGAAATCGAGTAGAAATTTAAGCAGCAGAACAAGTGGGAATCTGGATCTGCAAATCTGTAACAACCAAAGTATGGTAAAGGCATCCCTAACTCATAGAATATTCAACCTCAAGACAACCAGTCCAAGCCACATGAAGAGAATGGAAACATGGAAGACAGAGAAGGACATTGGGAAGTGGTGCGACTTCCACAAAATCCCTTGGCACAACACTGATGAATGTTGCTTGAAACAATCATGGGTAGTCAAACTCAAAGAAACAGATTCAATCCCTGACTTGAAATTCAACTCGGAAAATAATAAAAGAAGATAGATAATTGATGTAGAACCCACTTCTATTGTCGTGACTGCAAAAATCCAACCAGAAGAACCAAAGGATCCTAAGGAGGGGGAGCATATTTTCCATTCACAGATGTGGGTGAAGGGGACCTTGCTGCATTTTATTGTTGATAGCGAAAGCCAGAAGAACCTCATCTCAGCAAATGTCAGTAGTTAGATTTTCCAACAACTCCACACCCATGGCCATACAACATTAGATTGAAGCAGCTAGGGACAAGATGTTCATGTTAGCCAACAATGCCACGCAATCATATGGCATCAAGCCCTTCAAGGATGAGGTACTATGTGATGTTTCCCCAGCACGGAAGTCCTATGATGTTATGTTGAGCGGACATATGTGAATGCAGCATTATGTTGTTTATGAGAGTCTTGACCTCGCGGGTGTCATTGTTACTCTGGGGGGAGTCAACCTACAAGATACCAAAGGTAGTTACAATTTCTTGTCTGGAGCAAAGCGATGCGACAACTGTGTCTCTCATATCCACAAAATTATCCTCTTCACAACGGTTGGAAGAAAGGAACCTTGCAACCAGTGCAACCTGTTAATACCCTTCTATCTAGTAGAAGAAGATCGACAAGATTGTGTAAGAGTACCAAGATGTTCTTGCATCACGGGGGTGCCTCCATAGTACCTGATCAAATCAAGTTATGAAAAAATCCTTCATGTTCTTGCGCTGATGCATCTTCACCGATAGAGTCCTCGCACACTTAGACGGATCATGCAACTAGATTGGTTTATAACATCCTTCAACAAGCTAGGGGCCTAACCCGACAAAGGCAAACATCTCACTGAGGTTCAGATTCAACAAAAGCCTCCACAGGGACCTGTATGATGAGTCATTACTCCTAGGGGGATTGATCGGGGAGGAAAATGGGGTGTCCACACACCTATTCCACTGGCTAAAAATAGGAGTTTCCACCTTGGCATTTTACATCTTTTAGGTCTAAACATTTAGGAGGTTGTTTTGAGGCCCTAAGCGATTATTTTGGTCCCTTGAGTCACATTATAGATGAATTCAAAGTGTGATGAAAAAATGTATACTCTTTGGATAGACCTTTCAAACAAGCTATCAAGTGCCCCAAACAAAGATCATTATGCAAAAGTTATACCCTTAGGAAGTTGACATACCAACAACCCCCATTGTGGGACCCTACATAAAACTTTTGGCGTTTCATCTTCCGAGGTTTAGGGTTTTGGATTTTTCTTTTTTTTATTAAAATGCTTCTAGAGCCTCATTGTAAACATATCTATCTTGTTGTGAATTAGTGTAGCCATCACATCTCTTCTCGGAGTAAGCTTCCACCATTATAGTGAGTCATTCACTGTGTAATTTCTGGTTTACGTACCATTCTCTCGTGTAATAAAAAATGTGCATTACCATATCTCTATATTTTGTGTAATATTTCTATGTATCTCACAGCCCATATTTCATTTATTATATCTATCCCTTCATTTCCTTCTCAAAATAATATTGATCAGTGGTATCAGAGTAGACTACTTCTTTTTTGTTTCTTGTGCATGTCCCAGACAAGGTGGGATATAGAAAGTTGGGTCTTGGTGTTCCTTCAGGATAACCACTCTCGTCGGTCCAAGTGGCATCCCATGGCACAAGAGAAGAGAAGAGAGGGGCTTGAGAAGATCCCATCAAGTTGTTGCTCATGGAAGCCCTCATGCAACATAGGAATGAGGTGATGGATAATTTTGCATAGATCCTTTGTTGACTACCAATGTGAGACACGTCTTCATCAAGCTGACACTTTATAGACACTACCCCATTCAAGGTACAAGTTCATTTTGATTTTCCCATGTTGAAGGTTAGATTGATCACGGATGCTGGAAAAATGGATTAGAATTGCTTAAGATTATTTCTCTGTTCTGGTTACTGACATATAAATATCACTAGCTCCTTAAGGCTCCCCATGTCAAACATTGGTGGGAAACTTATAGAGAGAAATCATAGAGAGTCTAGAATATTTAGGTCAATCCCATGATATTTTATGGATAAGGTCAAGGAGCAATATTACCTTGTAGGAAACTATAGGTAACCCATTACATGAGATGGATCACACTGCATCAAAAGCGGGACCAAATAGTATCAAAGTTAAAATACCTTCCATACCTTGCACACTAAGCTAGGTATCAAATTCTCTCAGCGACATCTGGTACTGAAATACCGTGGGACTCTACAGTGCATCCAAACCGTAATGGAGTTTATGGGCATCTCATCACTAGAGTGGCTTATAGATATATTGTCAATATTGGTAATTTAGCGGCCGGAACAAGCGAGGAATGCGGGTCTTCAAAGCGCAACAACCAAAGTATGGTAAAGAATCCCTTAACTCATAGAGCAGTCAACCTCAAGACAACTAGTCCAAGCCATAGGAAAAGAAGGAAGCGGGAAGACAAAGAAGGACGCTAGAATTGCAACTTCCACAGAATCCCTTGGCACAACATCGATGAATGTCACTCCAAAGCGATTGATGGTAGGCGAGCTCAAACAAATGAAATTTGAGCCAGACTCAGAACTTCGAGAATGGGGCCAATAATAAAGAGAGCGGATAATTGATGCAAAACCCCTTTATTGTTATGCGTGGTATAACAATCAACGGAAGAACTGAGGATCACGAGGGGGGCCTTTTCCATTCATAGATGTGGGTGAAGGGACCCAGCTGCATTTGTGTTGATAGCGAAATCGAGAAGAACCTCATCTTAGCAAACGTCATCGAGCGGTTGGTGTTGTCGACAACACCACACCATAACCATACAATATCATATGTCTCCACTAGGGACGAGATCTTGTTTGATGTCGATACGGCCGGTGTCATCTATCATGCGGCATCAAGCCTTATCCAAGGATGAGTGCTTGTGTGTGATGTTGCGGTGGATGTATGTGATGTTTTATTAGGCCGGCCATATATGTGGGGGCGTCATGTTGTTTATGAGTCTCAACCTGTAGTGTCATTGTTACTGGGGTTAGCCCTACAGGTCTGAGTAGTTATGAAGCATTTGTCATGACAAATAGTGTAGCAAAGTAATCTCTCATACCGCAAAAATTTGGCTTATTAACAACACATTCAAGAGAAGGACATTACAACCTTGGCCCAAGACCCTTATATCTAGTAGAAGCAAATCACAATTTTGTAGAAGAGCACCAAGATATTCCTCTTGCTTGCACCTACATGGGTGCCTTCACACTACCCAGTAAAATCAAGTTATGATAAAATCCTTCATGTTCTTCATGTTGCATCTTCATCAAAAGAGTCCTCCCACACTCGGGGAAGATCATGTAGCCAAGTGTTTCATAACAACCTTCAACTGCGCTAAGAAACTTCCTCAACAAGACAAGCGACTCACCAAGATTCAAATTCAAAAAAAGCTTCCATGGGGACCTGATGCAATGGAGACCATTGCCTCCTAAGAGGAAAAGGATGGATCACAAGTGAAGGATTGATCCAGGGGAAGGAGATCATATGAAAAAGTTACATGCCAGGAAGTCCTGATAGACTCATGGGAATACCCTATAGATTTTATGATTTTTCATACCAAAACAAGTCTAGGGGGTTATCCATTGATTTTGGGAAGATAATGGGTAGCAACTACGGATGCCTGTATTGGATGTTGTTCGAGGAACATGACAATTTCCCAAGGGAAACTAGTTAAATAACTTACATTGTATCCACCAACAAATACTTTTTTGGATTTAGAGGAGCCTTTATGGATTCCACCATATGATGGAAATAATAATTATGATGAATTAACTAAGCCAGTTCTTACAATAGAACATGTTATGATGTTAAAAGATCCATCTTAAGATAGGATGATTTTTATAAAGTGATCTTTAAAGACTTGGATTTAGAAAGTTTAAGCATGTGTTCAAGTACCAATTAGGAATTAAGGAAGAAGAAGAACTTAATGAGATATTATAGCAGCCAACATAAATAAATTCATATTATAATATAAGCACAAACAACAACAAAGTATAACATCAAGGTTGTTAAAGGAGTTCGACAAGATTGCCTACGTCTCCAGGGCCTTTGTCTCAGTGGGGGGCTTTCTTATTTCCTGTAATCGCTGATATGAAGAATTATAAATGTATCAAAGGATTACAAACTTCAGATGCGGATATGTGCCTTTCGACCTCAAGAAGTCAAACACAGTGTATTGCTTGAAAAAGGTTGGCGTGGCTTTTTGATTAGCCTCCAAAGTTAAGCTTCCTCGATGGCTACATAAAAATGGCTTGAAACTACAAACTCATCATCATTAAATTATGAACCTCTGGTTTTTTGTCAAAAGCAGCAGTTTATAGGATTTGAGTTGGTGATACTATCCCAACTTCCTCCCAAGATGCGGCCTCAAATCGGGCTCGAGATCCCCAAAAATGGGCAAAATCTCCCAAAATCAGCATCAAAAACCAAAAAACCATATATTATGGTGCAAACCAAATGTGTGAAATTTAGTGCACTTAGCTTACTTGGGCTTCTAGCCATATAGAACACCATATGTCCCTCGGGCTAAATACGGTCTTTAACCCTTGGTCTTTGATGTGTTGGTTGTATGCATGGCCATGTGGCCTATGGCTAGGCCTCTCCTGCACCCTTGTCAAAGAATAAGCCCTTGGTTCTTAAACCCCAGTCGTGTGGGGTGCCAAGTGGCGTTGTGTTGGCTTCTCCGACCGGGGCTTAGCCCTAAAAATGCGCCCAATCGCAACTTACATAGAATTTCAGCCATTTGGTTTAACACGTCACACACTCGCTCATGTGGCCAGTGCATGGTGCTTAGTCCATTGCTCGTCCTGGAGGTCAAGGATTTGAAACCCTCATAGGTGGAACAAATTTTTGACCCCAACAAATATTGGAAAAATTAGGGTTTCCACGTGGCACCTAAGTTAACGGGCCACATGTCACCCTATGGTTGGCAGGTATGGCGGTCAACACGCAGTCAACAACCAGTCGGCATGCATCGCGCCGTCAGCGTGGGTACAACCATGTGTTGTGCCGCGTGTCGGCAATCTATCTCGCCAACTCACACCGCCCATGTCACCATTTTGTACTTCCCGGTCCTTACATGCGTTAGCATCCGTCTGACCACTTTGTCATGCATCTTTGCGGCGTGTCGGCATGTCATTGAGTCATGTCATGTACCGACTAACACGTGTCATTTCTATATTGGTCCAACTCATCCCAAAATGACAAACCAAGTGACACGTGTCACCTCCTCATGCCATGTGTCTCTGTTGATGTCACCTATCGTACTACTAACATCAACATTGATGCGACTTTGACCTTTGACTATTGACTTTTTACATGTTTGGGAAATCGATCAAGCGTATTATATTTATACGGTGTCATTTGGAAAAATTAATGGTCAAAATGGAGTGCGGCAGGCGAACCGATGGTAGCTAGTTCGTTTGATTCTAAAGAACATTTTATTTTTAGGCCTTCGGATCCATTTTGGATCATTCACTCCCCCACTAAGACCTTTTAGTCCTCCAAAAGGCTATTAACCGGTCATCGAGTGCGGGATAGGCCTCCCCACCTGTCCTTTGTCTTTAAACTTTGTCTTGTGCACATGTCACATCATAATCAATTTACCAAAACAACCATGCTGAAATCATATTGTTAGCCACTTGAACTTCGGTCACATCTCACTGAAGCCACTAACATCCATGTTGAAAATATTAGCGGCTAACAGCTATGAGAAATATGGCGCAATTGAACTAATATGGTTGTTGTGCTTGCGGACAGTAGCTTATCTTGAAGCAAAGGAGTGAGTGAATTTCCATTCTACAACCATCTCGTATTTCGTGCTTAAGATCAATTGTTTTACTTGTCACAATTATAGGTGTGTTGCTTGCATAAGTTGTTTTCCTTAATTGTTCCATTGTTTGAAAGAGATTGATTTGCTTTTAAGTGATGACGTAATATATTCATTGCCTTGTTTGGTTAAGTGATATTGTGTTCCTGTGAAGGTAGCTGCGATCATGCAAATAAGGACTGTGTAAGACCATTCCACATTCATTAGATTGGCACCACGTCCTGCGTTACCCCATCCACAAACTTTGATGAGTACCAAACTTTAAAAGGGTGCATTGCTTTGTTATGTGCAATTTATGATTGTTTATTATACATTTAAGTGAGTAAGTCTTATGGCGGTAGCTTAGTTGTCAGTCCGAATTGTTAAACCACTTCCTCTAAAATCAATTTAGATTGAGATCCATTATCTATCAATGTATGTCGATCTTAGTATGTTCATTGTCGCCTTATGTGAAACAACTTTACTTCTAGAATCATGTCGATCCGCCAATTTTAACTTTCAAATATTTGTTGTGATTTTAGTCCTCATCCTGAATCATCCCAGTCTTTTGGTCATGTTGTTGTTGCAGCTATGCGCCTCCCTTTCCTCTCTTTGAACCACTTTAGTCTCTTCTCTACGTTTAATTACCAACAATGGTCATCATAGTTTCCTTCTTTCTTGCAATGTTTGCAATAGGGTTTCCCTTCCTTCACTATCATTGAATTTGTTTTTCTTTTCCATTCCCTTCCTTTGTCATATTTCCTTGAAATTCCACATTTACCAACTCATGTTTTCCCTACTTCAATGTATATTGCCAGGCAGAAATCTCATCAGATTAAGTAGGCCCAAACATAAATCTGATTATTACAGTATGTGTAAGAGGAAAACCTCCTATATACTTCATAGGTTTCTTGGGTATGTAATGGAATATTTAACATTAATGCCATCTTACAAAATTCATTTGTGTATTCTTGCACCATTTGTCTTTTTCTTGGATTTAAGACTTTGTGATTCAATTAAATCCTTTTCCTTAAAACTTAAAAGGATTAAAATTTATTTGATTGCAGAAATAAAATCTTCCATGATGGAAATACATTACCAACTTGATCGTGCATTTTGCAACTTACCTACGCCACCGGATGAGTGTTGTGCCTGCAAGACAAAGTGATGTTGACTTGATTTGAGTTGCCTCATCTTTGATTTGTTGCACTGCTTGCAATAAACTTCCCATGCAATATGACCAATTATCAAACCTCGACGTAACACCATCTTCACATGGGCAATTCAAATTTCACATCAATCTTAAGTAAAGGCATATCATGTTTATGTTTATGGGAATGTTTTATTGAGGTAGAAATTTCACTTGTACTTGAAGAAGAAGAAGAAGATGGAGATGAAAGAGGTGAAAGAGGAGGTTTAGGAGGATCCTCTCCCTCTTCACTTTTGTCTTGTTTGACAGAACCCCCTTGGAAAGGCTATCTTTAGTTCCAAGTAATCATCAAACCTTTACCATCTAGGACATGGCCGAGATAAAAGGTCTTTTGCAACTCTCCTGGAGACACTCCTTCTTCAATGCCATCTTCTCACTTTGAAGTTCTCTTTCTTGATTCAATCTCTGGATATCCTTCTACAAACTCGCCTTCACCATGACTCAAATTTTCCTTATGGTAATCATGCAAACTCAAACAACGAGTCGTCAACCTACTCTAATACCACTTGATCAGAAATTGATCTTTAAAAGACTTGGTTAAGTTTTAACGTATTGCAATTACCAATTAGGAATTAAGGAAGAAAGAACTTAATGAGAGAGATTATAGTAGCCAACATAAAGAAATTCATATCAAAATATAAGCACAAAGAACAACAAAAACCATAATAGCAAGGTTGTTAGCGATGACCCGACAAGGGTGCTAATCTAAGGCCTTTGTCTGAGTGGGGAGGCTTTCTTATTTTTTCTTCAATGCTTCAAAGGCACATCATAAATGTATCAAAAGGATTACAAGCTGGTCTAGTTGTGTTCTACTCAACCTCAAAAATCCAACACAACAGACGACACTAAAAAATGTTGAGAGTAGCTCCCAGATTAGCCTCAAAGTTTGCTTCCTTAATGGCTTCCTTGCATAAAATGGCTTCAAGATTCATAAACTCATGTAATCATGCAAACTCAAACAACGAACTGTCAACCTACTCTAATACCACTTGATCCGAAATTGATCTTTAAAGACTTGGTTAAGTTTTAAGCATGTGTGCAATTACCAATTAGGAATTAAGGAAAGAAGAAGAACTTAATGAGAGATTATAGTAGCCAACATAAAGAAATTCATATCAAAATATAAGCACAAAGAACAACAAACCATAATAGCAAGTTTGTTAACGTATTTCGGCAAGATTGCCTACATCTCTGGGCCTTTGTCTCAGTGGGGGAGGCTTTCTTATTTTTCTTCAATGCTTCAAAAGTACATCATAAATGTATCAAAAGGATTACAAACTGGTCTAGTTGTGTTCTACTCAACCTCAAGAATCCAACACAATTGACGGCACTAAAAAATGTTGAGCGTAGCTCCTGGAATTGGCCTCCAAAGTTCGCTTCTTCAATGACTTCCTTGCATAAAAATGGCTTCAAGCTTCACAAACTCATCATCATTCTGCAATTTTGAACCTCTTGTTCTGTCAAAAAACCTCTGATTTATATAGGATTTGAGTTAGTGATCCTATCCCAACTTCCTCCCTATATCTGGC
>SNQJ01S0219316.1:0-15224 GCA_010110895.2 Picea sitchensis
GGGGTAGTTCCTAAAATGTAACTAAAGCTTGAACTAAGCTAAATACAAAATGAAATCTAGGAGTTTATTAAAAGAAAGAACAAAACAACAATCTAATCTAGCAACATATATGATCCACTCACTATCAAAGGATACATTCAATAATATATAAGCAAATGAGATGCATTCATCAATAAATTACTTCAAGATAAAGGAAATGCTTGAAATGTAAATGCTTGAAGTAAAGGCTTAAAATGTAAATGTAGTGAGACCAATGCCAATAATAAGATAATGCACTTGAAGGAAAGTATTGCAAGTGTTCTTGTAATATTTTATTAAGAGTTATTAGGTGGAGTGACTATTATGAGTGCAAGTCACTATGTGATATGTGTGCAAGAGTGATGAAAAAAAGTAAATCTAATCTCTATTTGGCCTCTTAGAGGCTATCCCTTAGATTGGAGGCTTGTTAACCCCAAGATTTTCACCCTTGAAAATATTGAGGGTTAAGAGCCAGCATGCACTATTTTGGATGGCATTCTAAGATTCTCCCAGAGTTTATCACTTATGGTTAGCAGAGGTTGGTTCCCACGAGAGACATGTATATGATCGGTACATGGTTGTTTGGTTCAGAGTTAGAGTTGACTTGGTTTCCATGCATTTTTGAGAGAAATGTCTACATACAGCAGGCATTGCTATTTTTTAGGAGGCACTATTTGAGTGGGTCTCTTGATAGTTTGGAGCAGTTTTGGGCATACAAGGAGAGTCCTTGCATGATTCTAGGCCCGATGGAACTTTTTCGTGCAACATGCAAGAACTTTCTATTTTTATCAAGTCTTGTTCCAGGCCCCGGATTCAGATTTCGAGCGTGTATTGTTGATCCTTGAGACATTCAGAGTCTTTTGGATCTTTTTCGGGATGATTTGACACAATTTACTATTATTAGCAGGTTGAGCACCAAGGCTCGCATGTCAATTATGATCGCATATTTGGATCCCTTACGGAAAAACGAGTTCAATGAGTATGAATTTAGGCATTCAGACGAATTTCTATTTTTAGCAGTGTCTATTTTTAGGCAGTGACATGTGGCAGTGTTCTCCCAGTCTTCCTAGATGATGTGGACATTTTCCTAAAATTTGGGAGTTGGATTCTATTTTTAGAAAGTTCTATATTTAGAAGGTACGGTCATCATCCATGTAGTTCCAAGTGGCACCCTCACAGGTCGACATGTGGCAAATCTAGAGAGTGATGTGGCATCCACTTAGGCAGGGGGGCACATATTTCCAAGACTTGAGCATAAATAAATAATTAACTGAGAAAAGGGAGTCACATAACTGGGCCTAAATTTAGCCGTATATTCCTCCGTATAATCACCCCTCCACTTGCCATGCATCAGCTCCTTAAAATTCGCCTTCAGTTGAGTTTAAACAACAATTTCCTAAAAAATAGGGAATCCCTAAAAAATAGGACGAAATTCCCCAATCAAGGCTTAACTTTCTCACTAACTTTTCCTCACTCGACATATATTCACTTTCCATGCATTAATTTCCTCAAATTCCTCTTAATTTTCTTTTAAACGCAAATTTGCTAAAATTTAGGAAAATCCCTAAAAAAAGGATGAATTTCCCCTTGCTAAAACTCACTCATTACATGGCCAAATTTAGCATTTAAACATGAGTTTAATTCCTAATTTACTCCCCCATGTGTACTCTCCTATTCTTCACATGAGTTAACTCTCTTTACATTCCCTCATGCACATTAATTCATAAATTTCTCACTCACACATATTCCCTCGTGCGCATTAACTCCCATTTTATTCACACTCCTCTCCTATATATTGGATGGTTTTCATTGGTTATTGGCGGGTTCATTGCAGCAACAACATTGTGTCTTTCTCCTTCTCCTCTCTCTTCTTCTCTAGTCTAGTGGCTCTTCTTTGAGTAAAGTAGTCATTGTATCGGTTGTAGGCTTACCAAGTGTGGCGCAATCAACTCTCTTGTAAGCTTAATCAATAAAGAAGTGTGAACCTCTTTTCTTGGTAGTACTATGGTAAATTTGTGATCTAATTTGTCATTTTTTGAACTATTCATTATGGTTATTACTGATCTTTTGAATAGTTTTCTGCTTCTTTTTCAGTCTATTATCATTGTGCTAACCCTGTAGGTTGCCTCCAAACGAAACTAATCACTTTTCCTCATCGTTTTGGGCCGCTTTTACACGCTGTCCAAGACAAATAGCTCATTGAATTTTGGTTTTAACACAAAAATCAGAATTTAGATCAGTCGCAAGGCGCTTTCGTGTGCCTAGGGACTCCACCCAGAGGCTAGCAAGCACTATCCCAAACGGAGAGGGTTTCAGTCAGTGACAATTCGGGACCTTACTCCTTTAATTAGCCTAGTTTTTACCATTGTCTTAACACATATATCATCTCAGATTGGAGGGTAAAAATTTGTGCTAACAAGGCTGAACTATGGGGATGTCCAACAAGGAGGATATCCCTCTGACTTCACATAGTAGTTCAAGAAACTGTCGGAGGTCCAACACGGGGAGGACTATGTCCCGAGAGGGCCCGTCTGACTTCACACACAATCTCTCTTGCATTTCCAATTAAGCAATAGCAACCAAAAGATTTTCCTCTTAAACTACTATGCACTGACCAGCCCCGGTTTTGTATGAAACTTACTTCCAGAGATCGAGACTTAAGCTAGCAGAGGAAGGGCTAGGAACAATACTAGGGGGAGCTAAGGGGATGGTTTATTTCCCAAATTGAAATGACAGAAAAATAAAGTGTTGAAATTAAACCTACTCTAGAAATTTAAATTTACTCTACAAAATGAAATCCAACTATGCTAATCTAAGAAATGAAACCTACTCTAAATGTTTTGCGGTGCTTGTGATAAATTTTATGGTTTATTTTAGCTTCCTAAGTTAATGAGAATTGTGAACATAAGCCAAAATACAAGAAATTGCCAATCACACAAAGGGCATTGTTCCCCCTAGGGGAGATGAAGAGTGGGTGCTTTGTAGCCCCACTGATTTTATTGATGGAATTACAATGATATTTTTTGGAGTGACTTGTGATCATTCATTAGGGGGATCACAAATCTTTACAAGGTTTTCTCTGAGTTTATTGATGCAAGGAGTGCTCCCAGGGGTCTCGGATGGTCAAAAACCGCCAAAAATGGACAAAGTTTCTCCTTGGCTGTTCGCTAAACCTGCAAAAACAACAATTTATTGTGGAGGAAAATGTCCCAAATTACTTTGAGACAGCCTGCAAAAAATATGTTAGAAGATGGTCAAAAACTTATTCAAGAAAGCCTATGAACTATGCTAGCAATAGATCAAGAAAGCAAGCTAAAAAACAAGCTTTCTTAATGACTTTGTTTGCTGTTTTTGGACAGCAAGCAAAGAGGCACTAAGATTGCCAAATATTCAATGAAAACTTTAGAAAAGAACTACCTTTTAACCCCTAAAAATTTTGAAAAGGAAAGCTTGCTAAAATGAGACTTTTCCTATGCTAGATCTAAGCATTAAATGAAACTTGAAAATGTAAAACTAGATCTAGCTTATCTTATGCATGCAAACTTAGATATTAAAGATTTAAAATGAAAATTTGATCTAAACACTTGCATGCAACCAAGTAACCAAAAGAAAGCAGAGTTTCCTTGAGTGTGAGAAAGGAAGAATCTTTTAGCCTTGGAACCCTTGGGCTATGAAGTCTTTAGATGAATTAAGGAGGGACTAAGTCTTTAAATCCTTGAAGTTGTGGAAGAGACAACCAAGTTCCACCACCACTCAAAGCTATGAGAACATGCAAGCTTTATAATCTTTGCAGTAAAATTGTTAACAAAAATTGGTGTCACCTACAAAAGAGACTTGAAAAGTATATTAGTCAACCGAAACATGTATACAAATCAAAATCTCTAAATATAAATGAACAATAGGATTTAACAGCAAGCTAGATAAAATCCTATCCTATAAAGTGGCAACACCCTACAAAGGCCAAATCAACAAATTTATAGGAAGAAATTAGGCAGGTATTACCTCATAGATTAAGCACAAATTACATCAAGCATCCACACACATGTATAACACACCTTCTTGACCTCCAAAGTATTTTTATTCCAAATGAAAGTATTACAATAGTGTACAACCACAAGCAAGACTCCCCAAATCCCTCTAGTTTACAATGGAGATAGTGCTCGTATAAATAGCTCAAGGGTGAAGATCCCAAGAGAGGGGGGTGCACCACTTGGAAGAGAAACTATGACAAGTGTGAAGGATATGGCTATCACAACTCCTCAAACTCCAAGAAATCGCCACATAGCAAGGAGGGTGAGAGATGGCACCACCTCTCAAGAGGTGGGTGCCTCTCTCCAAGAGTGCACCACCTCTTGAGAGGGGGGCGCACCACATCTTAGAGAACTCCTCTAAACTCAAGTGGGCTCAAATCACCCAACATAAGGCTCAATTAACTCGTCTTTAAGTGTTTCTTACTAGGACTCAAGCTCAGTTAACTCCAAACATGTTTCCCTAATAATAGGGATGGTGATTGTTTTTCCTTTTTATGTCTTTTATTTGACTTTTGTGAGTAATATTAATTTGAAGTGAATAAAAATCACCAATTTCACTCACAAAGTGGGTATTTTGAGTGTCAAACGTATACCCCCAAGGCATATAACACCTCCTACTACAACTTTTTAACTTATTCACCAATTTACAATTAAAAAATCTTATTTCGCGGGAAATTTTATTTTTACAGAAAACATTAAAAAACCTAAGGAGGACTTAGCGCATTTCCATGAGACTCTAGGAGGATGATTAGCATGGTAATATACATTAGATACTAGACTTATATAACCAAGCTAAGGCCTAACCATCAGTACACACTCCAGCTTTGGAGGAATTGAGTGAAAAAACTCAAAAATTATAACTCGCTTAAAAAAAAATTCAAGCAAGAAAAAATTAATAAGTAAAAAAAACAATCTAGAATAATGCACTCGTGATTAATTCTTAGGAGGCTAATCCTTTTACAAGTTCATCATGCTAATTTCATCTTATTACAATTCCCCAATGGAGGTATGGAAATGTGGTTATGAAGAAGGAGGAAAGGGGCCATAGAGGCCGGCTCGACTTCTGAACTCTGAATTTGAACAAGTATCTTGTTCAACTTTGGCAGCTCAACTTGCAAGTCCATCCTAGTGCAACTTGGTGGGTAACAAGTCCAAGCATCATTTTGAATTTTTCAATTTTTTCTCTGCCAAGTGTTTTGGTGAAGATGTCCGCAATTTGCTCATTTGTGGAACAATGTCTCGAATGAATAGTCTTGTCCTCTACATGATATCGAATTAGGTGATATTTTGTGTTGATGTGCTTTGTTCGATCATGGAATCTAGGATTCTTGACCAACCTGATTGCAGAAGTATTGCCAACTAGAAGAGGAGTAGAATTCACTTGTTTCTCCTGCAAATCTTCAAGTATTTTCCTAAGCCACACAATCTCCTTCGTCGCTTCTACAACTACCACATATTTTGCCTCTGTTGTGGAATCTGCTGGAACTGATTTTTTGTGTGATCTCCAGGAGACAACTACTAATCCAAGACTCATGAGATAGCCTGAAGTTGATACTCCATTTTCCTTATCCCCAACAAAATCTGAATCAAAATATCTGATCAGGTTGAAGTCATCTACCTTAGAGTACTTGAGTCCAAAATCTTGAGTTCCTTTCAAGTATTTTAGAACTCTTTTTGCAGCAGACCAATGTCCTTCACAAGGCTTTTGCATGAACCTGGAAAGAATCCCAACAATAAATGAAATGTTTGGTCTGGTGGTAGTAAGATAAATAAGACTTCCCACAAGTTGTCTATACTTGGTTGCATCCTCAAATTCATTCCCTTCTTTTGATGTGAGTTTCAAATTATGTTCCATTGAAGTAGAAACAAGATTGCACTCAGCCATGCCAAACTTGTTCAACAGTTCTCCAATGTAATTCTTCTGGGAGATGAATATGTACCTTGGATTTTGAATCACCTCAATGCCCAAATAGTAGTGAAGATGTCCCAAATATGTCATATCGAAGCCTTTCTTCAACTCTTTCTTTATGGATGCAATGTAGCTTTCAATGTTCCCTATTATCAATAGATCATTTACATATACTACAAGATACACAACTGTTTTTCCAACTTTCTTGACAAACAAAGTTGCATCGTCAAGATTGAAATGCTTGAAATTCAATTTCAGAAGATGCTCTATTAAATTTTCATACCATGCTCGTGGTGCTTGTTTCAAGCCATATAAGGATTTGATGAGCTTGCATACCTTATGTTCTTGTCCCTTCACAACAAATCCTTCTGGTTGAGACATGAAGACATTCTCTTTCAAGTTTCCATTCAAGAAAGCAATCTTTACATCCATTTGATGAATTTTCCATCCATTTTGTGTTGCCATGGAAAATAGAGTATGGATGGTATCCCATTTTGTTGTGGGGGCAAAAGTGTCCTCATAATCAACACCTTCGTTCTGTGCAAATCCTTTTGCCACAAGCCTTGCTTTGTCCTTGTCAAGTGAGCCATATGATCTGTACTTGTTCTTGAATACCCACTTACAACCGATTGGTTTGGTTCCAAATGGAGGATCCACCAACTTCCAGTTCCAAATGGAGGATCCAATAACTTCCATTATTGATGAGAGCATCATATTTCTTTCCATTCATTATGAGAAGTGGCTTCTTTAAAGGAAGACGGTTCAAGGTTAGTGGATAAACTCAACTCACAATCATATGAAACATCTATGTCGCCTTCACATCACCAAAGTTTGAATTATCTACATTACCTCCATCTTAAATTGAGGACATTTCGATTCCTGTCTTTTCAACCTAAACTGGATGAACACTTTCAAGTGTTTTTGGTGAGCCATTTTGGAGAGCCTTTCTAAGATGGTCCAACTTGCTCAATTGATTGAGATGGTCCTGGTTGAGTTCTCACTGCTTCCATTTTCAATCCCTTCATCACATCATCCAAAATGAACTTCAAAGTTCTGATGAAGTGGTGGGAACTTCTTCATGTGTGGAAGATGGTGCTTCAAAAGGAGATTCCAGAGATTGACCCAAGATAGGGATCCCCCCTTCAAGATGTGGAATCTCATCATCAAATTCATGATATGTCTTTACACGAGTGAATCTGTTCAGATGATCAAGTTGTCTCTCAACAATTTTGTCTTTCTTGGAGGATTCAAGAAAGATTACATCTCTGGAAAGGATGAATTTATTGTTTGTCTCATCGTAAAGACGATACCCCTTGGTGGTATTTGAGTACCCCAAGAAGATGCACTTCCAACTCCTTGCATCAAGCTTACTTCTTTGCTCCTTAGGAATCAAGGCATAGCAGGTGGAACCAAAGACCTTGAGATGCCTCACCAAAGGAATATGGCCATACCACATTTCATAAGGAGTCTTGTTTTTAAGAACATAAGATGGACACCTGTTTTTGACATAAACTGCACATAGAACTACATCAGCCCAAAACATCAATTTAACATTCTTGAAAAACATCATGGAACGAACCATATTTAGGAGTGTCCTGTTCATTCGTTCAACGACACCATTTTGTTGGGGATTGTATGGAACTGTGGTTTGATGTTTGATCCCATGTTGGAAAAGGTAGCTTTCCAATTCATTAGATGTATATTCTCTTCCATTATCACTGCGAAGAGCACCAATACGAGATTGAGCTTCATTTTGAATCCATACATGAAAATTTTTAAAAGTTTCAAAAGCTTGTGATTTATCTTTCAGCAAGTACAACCAACACATCCCGGTGTAATCATCAATAAAAGTCATGATATATGTGTTTCCATTTGCAGAAGAAATAGGCATAGGGCCACAAAAATCAGAATGAATCAATTCAAGTTTTCTACATGCTCTAGAAGTAGAATCATGAAAGGGTTGCTTGTTGTGTTTTACAAGGATACAAGCATCACATTGCTTCAATTTTCCAGATAGTAGGCAAACCAGAAACACCATTATTTCTCAACAAATGAAGCTGTCATAATTAATATGGCCAAATCTAGCATGCCACAAAAGACTAGATGGCATTATACATGCATCGTGATGAGAGAGGTATGCATCATTTTTCGTATGGGAAGATGTTCCTTTCATCTTTAGCAGTCTTCCATCTTCCATTCCAGTCATGACAACCATGTTGTCAAAATCCTTCCTTATCTCAACTTTGCCATCGAACATATGAACAGAGTAGCCTTGTTGTCTAATGTGCACAAGGGACAGCAAGTTCCTTTGCAACTCAAGAAGATAGAGTACATTATGCAGAATAAAATCCAGGAGTTCTGGAAACTTAAGCCTGATGGTTCCCATTCCCGAAGGCTTGAGACTTGATCTATCTGCAAAATACATTGCGCCATCTATATTGTCGTCAAAGTCTTCGAAGAAATCTCTTTGAAATTTTATGTGGGAGGTTGCACCTGTGTCAAGAAGCCATGCATCTGTCCAAGAAGAAAATGAAGTATTGAACAGATCTTCAGTTATTCCTATATTGCAATGGGAAACAACATAATGAATAGGTGCTTTACCTTTCATCGGGTTTTTATCTTTGTCTTCTATCTGATCTTGCTTGTCATTGATCTTCACTATGCATGTCTTTGCTTCATGTCCATTCTTTCTGCAATGGACACAATGCAAGTCAAATCTCTCGTGGGGATTATGCCAACCCCCTAACTCTGAGCTTATTTCCACATCCTTTCATTTCTTACTTGATAGCAAGAAATCTACTTGAGTGAGGTCTTTATACTCGCTTCAATTAGGGTTTCGCCTGGAGTGACTTCACTTAGAGGCTTCAATCACCAGTTTCAAAACCACCAGCATACTAAAATTTCAACCAGTCATCCCAGCAGCCACACCAATCCATATCACTAAGAATTTCACAGGGATTCTATTGGCGGTTCGGACACGCTGGGCTTTTATAGGATAAAGCATTAGTTGAAATGTTGGCATTCAACTTCAATGCCAATCAATAGCCAACAATATTCTATAGTGAGGATCCTCGACTACAAATCACGTCGCAATTCTATTTCCATTAGATGAGACGACGGTTGTCAGGAATTCAAGGAGCTCAGTAAACTCCCACTGCTATTTACTGAACTGGTGATGAAATTGTTTCTGAAACTAATATTGTGCGACCAGACGAACGACGGCCTGAAGGAAGGTAGTGATGGTAGAGGCATAAGGGAAGCATGCGTGAGGGCAGTATGAGATGCAAATTAGGGTTGCGTTGAGACAAAATTTAGGGTTTGTGAATGAGTGGTTGCGCGAGGTTTTGGTCACGGTAAGATTCTCATGGAGGGAATACAAAGTGTGAGGGATTCTTAGCTAGTAGGTGGTTCGATACAGACCAGTGTGAGAGGCATATGGAGTGTGAGGGCAATGAGAGAAACCATACACGATGAGAGAAACCCTAACTAGGATTACACGTAGACAGATAGAACAGGAATGCGTGCGAGAGGGCATCTTGAGATGACAAACTCTCATTGTTATCAGACTAATGCACCGGAATCCATCAGAGAATCAACCAGAGAGGCTAACAGGAGGCCAGATGGACAAGCATGGTGTCAGGAGGCGTTTTCAGCACACGAGAGGAAAGGAAACGCCAATGGAAATGAATCATGGAGTTACCCGAGCTCTAATACCATTGTTAGGCCAAGGAATGGCAGAAAATATAACTCCACACTGATGTGTATTGCATTAGCTTGAGATTCAAAAATATACAAAATACGACTTTTGGTCTTCTCCAATGCATGAATCTTCCTATCACCTACGACTCTTCATATGTACATTATTGTTACAATAACACAATCCCAAGGATTACGTGTCCAATAATAGGGATACCCCCCTTGGCCTTTGGAGCTGACATAAAGTGAGGGGGATATTGTACCGAGGTGACAGTGGTGCAATTCCCATCTTGTTGCCCCAAGGTAGCATCTGTGGTTGGGCTTTCCACTTGGATGCTAGTTTAGGCAGTAACAGACTCTTAGAGTTGTTTCCTGTGGGAGGGGAATTGAAGAATAACAGAAATAATATGTCTATGGACTGCATTGTAATTATCATCATACCAAAAGTCACACATGCAATGACTGAGCTTAGGTTAAAGTGGGAAATTTTTGGCTGAGGAAGGAAAGGATTCAAGGGCAGCAGACCAAATTGCTCTGGACAACATGGCTGCCTTCTTGATGGGGTTATTTATTAGATCGATGCCTGAAAGGTTTTCTTCTAATTTCCTGGTGTAAATCTCATCAAGCCCATGGTCAAAATAGATAAGAGTAACAGAACAGTGTTGTTGTATGACTGAAAAGGACCAAAAAAGGCTAGTGAATGAATTTGATTGCAAAAGATAATGGTATAGGGTCCGCAAGGGGGTGGAAGTGGATCGAGATGAAAGTTATGGGCCTCAACTAGCACAGATGTATCGATAATGACTTGATCTACGATACTAAGCCTCCAGAATACAGGAAACGAGAAAACCCACCAAAGTTGTGAAATGTGGCAAGCCATTGAGCAGGATTAAATGATGTGATGCATCAAAATCAATCAGATGTTTTTGGTAGGCTAATCTAGTGTAATCTAAGGACACCCTCCTCAAACCAGAGTCCAGTGGTTCAATGCATGAAGGGGTAAAATATCTGAAGGCAGGTCAAAAATAGAACATTGAGCAACACCCATATGAGAATTGAAGTCTCCTAGAAGAATAACATGACCTACCATTGAAAAGATGCAAATCGGAAGTCAGCTAAGGCTAGGACCTTTGTCAACTGAAATCCATAAAAACCCAGCATGCTGATCAATACACTTCAAATTAATTTTATTGACCAACTGATCAAGAAATAAGAAAGCTACATCACCTGAACCCCTAGGCCCATAACAGAGTTCTGTCTTGGAAGTTGAAAACCATGCATAGCCAGAATGAGAAGGTAAAGGTTTCTCTTTTGTGTCATGAGATTCTGTGAAAAAGATAATATCCTGGCATGGATAACATTATTAGAAGAACCTGATGAGAAGGAAAGAGATCCATTCCAAACAGCTATTAAAAGATGTTCCAATCAGCTATTGAGAGATGACGTTTAGGACAGAACACTGCCTTTTGGCCACATGTAAAAGGAACAGGCCATGGCTTCTTCCACCAAGAAGGTTGACTATCACAGATCCAAACTCTTCCATTCCTTTGATTGCCCATTTGCTCTGTTTTATAGGTTCAGTGATTTTGTTCCTGCTTTCTTAACTTCTTCATATTGGAGTGAATCCTTGTATCAATATATCTTTTCCACACAGATCCAAACTCTTCCATTCCTTGATTGCCCATTTTCTCTGTTTTCTAGGTTCAGCCATTATGTTCCTGCTTTCTTAACTTCTTCATATTAGAGTGGATCCTTGCCTTGATATATCTTTTCCACACATGTATTTAAAACAGAAAGACTCCCTTACTAGTGCATTATAACAAAAGTTCAGTGAATTGGCAATGGAATAAACTTAAAATCATAACCATCAAGATCCATATGCTACCCCATAAGCAATATAAAGGTTTTTCAAAATATATATTATTAGCAAAATCCAAACATACCTGCACCTTTACAAACACGACAATCAGCTAACCCTGTGTCTGTTCTCATTTTTCCATCTTTACAAAACACGCACTTTGTACCACCTGTTCCATAGCCAATAGCAACAGGTTACTTCATAGGTGTAGGGTCCTCCCTCTCCTCTCTCTTTCCAATGAATGTATAATAGGCATAGGGGAGACAGGTGGTGCATAGAAGACAAAAAAAAAAGGTATTTGATTAAATGCTAATTAAGCTGAAAAGACACTAGGGAAGACAAGAAGTTGATATGTGAATGATTATGTGCAATTTGCATAGTCATAAAGAACAAAACTTTAGAATCAGCAAGTAAGCACCAGTATCAACCATTAATTAGTGTCTAAAATTGCTCACAATATTAGCAAATTTAGAGAAATCAGCAAAGAAATTATGTAGACTGATGAGAATTCTTTAGGATAAAATAATTAACTACATGATGCATATATGTAATTAGGTACTCGGATGATATAAGTCATCTTATAAGGTTCTGTCATAAAAAAATTGAATTTGTGTTGATCCATCTTACTATGCGTATAATTAGGTGATGGTAGGTGCAAACATTAGATGAGGTGGAGCCTCCTCAAAGCCTATAAATAGGCATGATGTACTCATTTTTTGGCATCAGACAGAATACTGCACCTCTGAGATCTCGTCTTTGTCTGTGTTTAATTCTGTAAATCCTATTGGTGGTATTTATCCATGTTCTGCTTCTGCTTCTCTACAATTCCAATGGGTTGTCTTGTCCACCTTTTACTCGTTTATTTGTGGGTTCAGGTATTTTCCCTGCAACTCACATCATAGGCTGACAGGACTGGCTATGACTCTTAATGCTTGATAAGGAGAGCAATGAACTAATAAAACATATAAACCCCTAACACTATAATTGCCTTCACGTGATTACCCATGTGCCTGGAAGAACTAAAAACCATCCCTGAACATAGTTCAGAACAGTCAATTAGAGAACATACAGAACATACACACACATCAAATTAAACACTTCTTGACAAATTTTGGATGCTATTATATCTAATGTAATATTACACTGTTAATTTGAATATAACCACTCTATTTCCTCAAAAATATACCTTAGCTACTAAAATGATGCAAATTTTAGTCTTTTAATGCTTGAAGTTGTGCCAGGAGGGATTATACTTACAAACAAAATGTTTGTCACATTTGACAATCTTAGAGCAGGCAAAAACATGTTATAGTCTGCAAACTGTTATCTCTCAGTTTCACTTCAGAGTACCTTATTTTCTTTGCCAGATATGTTCCAGCATATGAGCAGATCCTGTGCCTTTATTGAGATGACGTCAGGGCCTAGGGTTCCATGATCAGTTGTGCCATCACGATGATTTGTATTGTTTATCATGATAAGCCAAAAGTGTGACCATTGTATTGTACTAGACCATGCTTAGTGATCTATGTAAAGTGTTTTTTTCATCTAGGTAGTTACTCTAGACCCTTTGTGGTTTGTCATGGCTCGTCCTCTTAGTCCCCACTTCAAGATAGTCCCTGCCCTTATGGCTCATACTAACCATCTCATGGAGGTCATTTATGGTCGAGGTGGGTGTGTGGGGATCTTGGAGTGGATCTACTATGACACGACTTAGGGAACACCTAGGTTTTTTTCACTTTACCCTCATGTAAAAATGCCACTCGTGCATTGTAAAGGTTGTCATACCTGTTGACCACCCATTTCGACTAGGGGTCAACCCCATGTATCGTGAAGCTATGTACCTTGTGGTACAACATTTTTTCTCCCAACATGTCCTTCTATGTACACGGAATGTCCGCTCCCCTGCGTGGGATAATAATGTAATATGTTAGCATGGGTCAATTTTTAGTTAGTTGCCTAGGACTTTATCATTAGGGAAGTCCTTTCATCGAGTGTTTTTTTTCCTCGGGTAATTAATCTTGCTTATCAAGCAATTTTAATTACCCTTGAGTTTTTCACTCAAATAATCCTCCAAAGTGGTGAAAGGTGTTCTAATGATCGAGGCCAAGGGGTGACTAAGGTTTAGAAATGTTGTAAATGACCATGCTAGACATATTCTAGAGTCTTGCGGAATTCCGTTAAGTTTTGGTAGGATTTTTTAATAATTAAAATTTTCCGTTAATTGGAAATTTTAATTATTTTTTATGTAAAATATAAAAATTTGGTCCTCGTGGATTTTATATAGGGGTGTGAGTACTCAAAACAAATGGCTTATGACCCCCTACACCCCTGGACCAAGTTTCAGCTCAATTGGACAAGTTTTGCTAGGTCATTCTCCATGAGGGAGTCCAAGTCAGTCAAAAGTCAGCAAATAAGGTAAAACAGCCAAAATTTGTAAAAATGTCTAAAGTCATGAAAGAGAGTGGGGAAATGATTTCTAATGTATTTCCTAAGTTGGAAAAGTGAAAATCCACTTAGAAGACCCCCCATGCTAAGCCAACAACCAAAAGTGAGTCTCCCTAGTGAAAAGTGTGCCCCCCTTGCTCATGAACTTATGGGAAAGTGAAAATTAAAGTGAGAAAGGTGCCAAAACCCTAAGTGAACCTTTCCTACAGCCGAAATTCATGTTTGAATAAAGTTAAAGGGGTTTTCCCCCTTCCCATCTCACCCCTAAAACCCTAACTTGCTCCAAAACCCTAAAAGTGCGCCCTCCTCGACTTGTTCTCTCTCTCTCTCTTGGATGGGTGACACTTGTAACTCATCCAAGAGGGGTCTCTCTCCCCCTCATATAAAAGAAATCCCTCCCTCCTCATTTTGACATAAGTTTTCTCACTGCAACCCCATTATGCCAAAATCTGTCCCCTCTTTCTTTCTCCCTTTCCCACTTTCTTCTTTGTAATCTTGATGCAAGTATTTGTAACCACATTTTGTGGATAATAAAGGTGAAGCTTTGGAGGATCTTTTGTGTCTCTTGGAGTATTCTTGGAACCATTGTATGTGTTTTTTTTGAGGTAATATTGCTGCAAAAAGTTTTTTTGTATTTTCTTGCTTGCATTGTTCTACTAGGAGACCCAAGCAAAGTATTTTGTTTGGGATAGATTGGCAGTAGTATTGTTATTAATCTTTGTGGGTTGTTTCTACTTGGGTTTGCAAAGTATTTTGCAAGCCATTTGGATATACTCACTTTCTTGTTGATTTTTGTACCAAGGATTTACATATCTGCAGGTTACCAAAGGCTTGGAGGAGTGGATTTCAGATCTGGAAATTCATTTGTCCAACCATCCAAGGCTTCCTTTATTTTTTGTTTTCATTTTCAACCATCTATCTTTCAATTCTAAGCATTATTTTCCTATAATATTGCAATCTAATCTCCTTTTTCATGTTCAGATTTTTATAAAATAATTTTTGTTTTGTATATTAATAAAAATCAACTTGTTTCAAGTCCTCTTTAACATTTTCCAGCAAAAAAAACTTGTTGTTTTTTGCAGATTTTCGCCGGTTTAGGGGAAAACGTTTTTGGTCCCAAAAGACTCAAGGAAGCTTCCAAGAGTTGTGATGCCAAAACCCACTTCCCCTCTCATATTCTAAAGCATTGTAAGTAGCCCAAGAGAGTCTCTTGGGCTTGCATTCTCTCTACTTTAATTTCCAAATCTGTAAATTGTAATTTAGTGTA
>SNQJ01S0219318.1:0-15224 GCA_010110895.2 Picea sitchensis
GTTGGATTGTACCAGAGTACCTTGGGAGTCATTGACATTAATGGTGATTTCGCTCACGCTTGTTAACGGTATACACTAATGACTGGTAATCAAGTGGTTTCTACCATGTTCAACTTCAACACATGTATTCACATGGTTAGATTCATACTATAGAGTGGTGGAGATGAAGACCCTGGATCGTTTCTGACAGATTCAGGTTGCGTTGGAGTATATTCAGTGTTTTGTTACATAGATCCACATTGTATGTCTGGTGGCTATGATCAAATTTGAGTCTTTAACACATATATCCACAGTGTATTTTTGGTGGCTATGTTCATATTTGATTCATAATGGCATGGATCCATAGTGTATGTTTGGTGGCCATGACCTGTCTTACTTGACATGGATCTTCGCATGTCAGCATTTATGCTTTGAGTCATTTGTATTCTGAGTATGGGAATGCCTACCTCAGTGATGATACATTATTATACTGCATTTCCTTGTTTGTTTCCAGGTTTCTGACTGACTGTTCCTTTTTCCCTACATACATCGACACAGTATTTCATCTATCACTCTGTTCTAACTTCATACTTTGGGGGGCTCTCTATTACACATTATTTTCATCATCCCTATGACTGTTAATGATGTAAACCTATTTGTTTCCTTCAGAGGGGTCAGTGGCCTGAGTTCCTGAAGAGAGAAGGGAGAATAACTTTTCCTGAGAAAAGAAGTTGCATTTTCCCTTGTAAAAACCCTGTAAAAAAGGACAATAAAAAGAGGAAGTTCATGAGGTTGCTATATATAGGCGAGGGTGTGAGAATGCGATTCTCATGAGTTGCACCATAGCTGGGTGAGAGATGTTAGCGGAGTTTTCTCTATAGGCGGGGGTCACGGGAGAATGCCTACTGCGTGGGAAGAAGATCAGTTTCTTCACGTGTTTTTCTTTAGAATTGTATAGGGAAAGATGATTTATTGAATGGTTTGCTAAAAGAGAACTTTAGTTTGGGTTTCTTTGTTTTAAGAAAGTTCATTGTACTTTTTAGTGAAATTTTTGAAACAAAAGATTTAATTTCTTGCTTTATATTAGATTTGGGGGCATCCTTGCATTTTAAAATGCAGCGAAAGTGCATGATTCTTAGCATTTTTGATCTTAAATTATGAAAAAAATTCCCCCTCATGAGTGTCCGGGGGCATGGATCATGCATTGGTGTTCAATACCTTTTCTCATTTCTTGAGAATCTTATTGATAGAGTTTAATATATTTTGGGACATACGTGCATATAGGAATGATAAATGTGTTCTCCTTCTGTTAGCATAGCTTTCATGAAATGAAAAGATTGCATCTTCATCTCTTTATATAACTTTCGAGTTGGTCAAACTACCATCATTTTCATTTCCATATTCCTTTTGAGTAACAACCTTAAAATAAAGCACTTATAAAAGCTGATTAGACATTTTTATACTTTACGAGAACTTTAAACCTACATTAGATTAGCGTTAGGGCTTTGGAATAGGTGTGAAAGATAACTTTCAAAGTTGCAAAACAAACATAGAATATTGAGTTGGGGCTTGGAGTTAAATCCACTTACTTCATTATGTCTTGGGAAGCCCTTCTAACACAAGGGTGTCAGGTCACATTGAGACTGGTAGAGTTACTCACCTGCTTTGTTGGTCTTGGTGTAGAGATTGCACACATTATTTGGGGGTCAGCAGAAGGTATACCCACAATGATGAGTGGAAGCCTCTGGAAGTTGATTTTGGGCTAGATACCCTACCCTTGTGTGTGGATCAGGCTCTGGCTGTCCCCTCAGGCTTTATTGTTGTCAGTGGTAGCTTAGTGGCCTATCTCTTTAGAGTCTTTACACAAGGTGGTTGTGGGGGGGCAAGTCTTCGGTGCACAGATTGGCGTTGGCCAAAATCACTCGGGCTCCTTGGAGGTGTACCCTGGGTA
The DNA here is from genome assembly GCA_010110895.2 of Picea sitchensis. NCBI lineage: Eukaryota > Viridiplantae > Streptophyta > Pinopsida > Pinales > Pinaceae > Picea > Picea sitchensis. Next base: position 1,931 of record SNQJ01S0219318.1, read on the forward strand.
TGAGTGGGAGCTTGCACCAATGAGTAGAAGTGGGGGAAGAGGGGTAGATGTATCAGAGAGAGAGAGGGATAGATATGGTTGTAGGGAGGGGAGAGGGAGGAGGTGGTAGAGATATAAAAAGCCCGAGGAAATGGGGGAGAGTGGAGGAGAGAAGGAAGGGGATACAATGAGTGAGAAATGGAGAGGGATATAGGTGGGGAAAGGTCATGAAAGAAGAGAGGGGTGGAGGGAGATAAAAAAAAAAGGAGAAAAGAGCCAGCTCTAGAGTAGAAGAGAGCAGAGTGATATGGAGATGGGATATGATAGAGAGAGAGGAAGGAGGAAGAAGGGGGAGGAAGGAGAGAGTGAACATGAGAATAATAGAGGTTGAGAGGAAGTGATATGGAGAGATAGAGAGGAGGTAGAATGTGAAGGAGAAATAGGGGTAGAGAGAGAGATTAAAGTGTTAGACTAACAAAAGGAGAGAGATAGAGAGAGAGAGAGAGGGGGCCTACAGGGGGGAGGGAGGGAGGGAAAGAGGGAGGATAGAGACAATGAGAGAGAGAGAGAGAGAGAGAGAAAGAAAGAAGTGGGTGGGAGAGTCACGAGGCATGGAAAGGCAGGTCTATTTCTAGGTGCAGGTCTAAGTGTGAGGTATAGGTCTTGACATGCCTTTCCATGTCTAGGTCAAGGACATTTCTTTTCTTACCATACTTTTTCCTTACAATGTACCAAAATTTCTAGTGTGTGTGAAAGTGTGGGAGAGGGAGAGTGGATTTCAAAGAGGGAGGTAGAGAGAGATTGTGTGTTAGAGTGTGGGAGATGGGGGAGAGAGAGGAGAGACATAGAGGGGGTAAAAAGTGTGTGTCTGAGGGAGTGTGGGAGGGAGGGAGAGAAATACATAGAGAAGGACAAAAGAGAGTGTGTGAGAGTGTGAGAGGTAGAGAGAGAGAGGTAAATGTAGGAGAGATAGGAGATATAGTGGGAGAGAGAGAGAGGGAGGAGGGTGGGTGAGAGAGTGCATGAGAGTGTTAGAGGTGGAGACAAAGAGGCAGAGTGAGAGTGTGTGAGAGGGGGAGATAGAGAGGGGGTAGAGAGAGGGATAATGAGAGGAAGAGAGTAGAGAGAAAACATAGAAGGTGGGGTAGAGAGAGAGTGAAAGAAAGGAAGGGGGTTACATAGAGGGAGACAAAGAGGGGAACATAGAGAGAAAGAGCCCGGGTAGAGAGAGAGAGGGGCAGGGGAATGGAAATAACAAATAACTTATAGGAGCATGTGCACACTCTTAGGAACGTTTCCACATTCCTATAGCATGCACATGCTATTAGAAACACATGCATTCTATGGCGTGTGTTGTGTCTTAGAATGTGTGTTCATTCTTTTTGAATTTAATTTTTTTTGGGCTGGATTGACAACATGTATGTTGACTTGATTTGCCCTCAGTTACTTACTGGATTTAGGTTAGGGATGACAAACTAGCTATTTGGTCTATAAATTGATAAAAACCTCAATTTTGTGAATACCTCTTCATGAGACACCATCATTAGCTTGTGTTCACCCATATTAGTTTAATATTTTTCCTCTGAAAAAATATTAATTGAACATTTCACTAAATAAAGATTTTAAAATTATGTTATTATTGTTATAAAAAAATATCAATATATATTTTTTAAATATATGAACCGATAGCCTTCACTACATTTTTATCATAATTTTTATAGGTTGGAATTTAAAGTTGTTATGGTTTCGTGTTGACAGTCTCCATGGTTCATTTATTTAAGAATTTATCAAATTCCATTGGTTTGTCTTTGCATGCTCTGAATAAAAGGCAAGCCTTATCCCACTTAGGATAATTGTTTTTTTATTATAAATTGAATTTATGGTTTGGATGCATTCAATGTTTCTTTACCATGGTTTTGTTGTGGTGCTTGTTTATAATTTTATGGTATTGATTTTCTCAATGTATGTTGGAAGAATATATATATATATATATATATATATATATATATATATATATATATATATATATATATATATATATATATATATATATATATATATATAGAGAGAGAGAGAGAGAGAGAGAGAGATAAGTTAACTTTGGTTGTTTCTTTATACATGGTAAGAATTTTAAGAATTTTGATGGATGTTTCAAGTGTATTATTTTTAAATAAGATTAGAATTTGAAAAATATTCTATTTATTATTTATTTAAAGTGATTATATTCTATTTATTATTTATTAAAGTAATCACTTTTAATAAAATAATAAATCTATTTTATTTTCAAATTCTGAAATCTTATTTAAAAATAACACACTAAGCATCCATCCAAGAAACTAACAACAAATCTAAAGAAACAGCCAGCATGTTAACAAGCTCTTTAAAACAAAAGCAACATCAAACTTACAACAAGAGAGTAACAAAGTGACATTTACATCAGTCAAGTCCATCTAGAATTCTATTAAAAAAATGACTGCAACCTTCATCAAAATCCCCCGAAAGACAGCACTTTCCCACTAGCTAACTCGGATTTAGGTGAAAAATTAGAAACTATGGTTTTTAAATAATAAATTTTCCATGGTATATAAGGAAAGCAAAAGTTTATGGCAAGGTGTTATAGAATGTTTCGTCTGCAGACAGATTAAACTTCCCTTGGATTACTAGACCCTTATATGAATTATAGAAACACTAAAAGTGGACACTAACATCCTTTAGTTCGGTTTGACCAATCAAAGAGGGAGAAACAACATGATGTACCTTGTTTTGAGGTTTGTCCTCGCTGCTTCCAATCCATGAGCTTGATATTGAAACCCCCTATGGCACCTTGATACTTGAAATAGGTAGCAAAGAGAAATGACTATCTCCTACTCAAGTTGATTAGGTCAAACAAATTCATCTACAAATATTGAAGGAACAATAGACAAACACATGAAAGAATACATAAGCTTGAAGGAAATACCAAGTATATTCAAATTAGAGACAAAGGGAATGCTACGGACCAATATTGATGTAACAACCTCTCCAAGCTCTCCTCATCCAATCCTCACACGAATCTACCAAGATCATAATGATGATACTCTGATTGATTACTCCCCCATTTCACCTTGGAAATCCCTCAATATATAGGCTTGAGGCACAACCACCATGAGAGAATGAGGGATATGGTTGAGGGATATGGATCCTTGAGGTTTGTATCATATCCTAAAAAGGTGAAATAGCCGAGACAGGGTCGAACAAAACCAACCCAATTTGAGAGAGTTGGCCCATAGAATAAGGTGTGGGAGATCCCTCTTTTCTCTCAACAAGAATGGTTCTCCCACTAGTGAGAGACAAGGCATCACCCTAGTAGTGACGCTCCCATAATATGGAAAAGGGGGTGCCATGGAACTTCCCCGTCATGGCCAGGGGGTGCCACCCTTCATAAATGCTTAAAAAAGGTCGATTTTCCAGGAAAAGATGTGTTTCGACCTAGAAATGATGGGTTTCATCCTCCCATATGACTTAGGGGTCATGAACAACTATTTTCATGGTGTCAAAGTGATGATACCTAAAATGTATTTGTGACACTTGGGAAGGTGCATACGACACTTGTGGCAGTGCATGTGACACTTACCAAGGTACCTGTCACATTACGACACTTGTGACATTATGGTGCGAAACAAAGATGTGAAAATTGTATGTGTATGATTCTCCCTAAAGTGTGAGGTCAAAAAATAAACGGATGTCTGAAATTTTTTACGAATTATTCAATGCAAGAGATTGGTAAAGAGGGAGACACAGTGCATTTTGCAAACACTCATAAAATTATTAATATATGTTCCATTTCCAAAGAAGGAATACCCTTATGTTTGGAATACGAGATGACTCAAAGTATGGCCGCCAACAAATACATTGCGGATCCATGAATATATTTATTAAGGATATGGCCACTAGAGATACAATGTGGATCCATACCTCCATGACATGGTGTTGATAATAGCCATGAAAAATATGCAGTGGAGCTACGAGATGACAAAACATAGCCACGGATCAGTAATCATGGATCTATGTGACAATATATATATCTTATGATCAAATGATCTCCATCACATCACAGGAAGACCTACCTGAAAAAAAAAAAAAAAAAGGGCATAGCAACCTAGGATCTTCATCGATCTCAATGAAGTCTGAATCCCAGCACATGAATAGATGTCACGATGTCAAACATGGTAGAAACCCACTTGATTAGCGGTCATTGGTAAACCGTTAACAAGTACAAGGAAATCACCAATGATGTTAATGACTTCAAGGTACCCTAGTACATTCATTATCACAATAACTTGTCAAAGTCCTATGGGTTTGTGGTTTCTCCCTAAGTCTATAATTTTTCCCCTTCTCTATCATACTACATGCGAGGGTCGAGTCTTGAATTTTTCCCCCCTTTGGCCGATAAAATCATTTTTTGTTTTCCCTTGTTCATTTGTCTTGGCTGGTCTCCTGTTTTCCCAGCCCACAGCTAGTCATCCAAATCCTTAATCGTGCAAGATGCAACCATGAACAAAAAGCACATCTTTCTTAAATAGTTTGTTTTAGATGTGGAAAACAAGCAAAGGCGGTTTAATCTTTAGATTGGTGAGTGTAGAATAATCTAGATCAAAGGCTCATGGACATTCAGGAGTGAAAACTTGCACGAAGTATAGCGCCAAAACAAAAGGCCCGAAGTGAATATGATTTGTTGATCTTAAAGGGGACATGTGACAGCTGATCCAAGCGTTCGAGGAAATGAACTTGAAGATTTGAAATGAGAATTTATTAGAAATATCGAAGGGCCTAAGTCCCGAAATGGATCTGATTCATTGATTAGCAAGAGCCGCGTGTCATCAAATCCACGGCTCGGGTAAAAGCATGGAAGTAAGCCCAGTTGGGTTGCAGTTTTCCCGGGGAAGTCTTGAAGAGGCCGAAGTGGATATTAGTCATCAAATCCATAATTCCAGCATCATTATATCCTCTCGGCTCCAGAGGTTTTTCTTAGAGTGAAATGTGGTTTGAGAATTTAAATTCCCGAAGGTCGATTTGCGAAGTAGATCTCAGTCATTGATTCAAAGAGGAAGATATGATCTGTTGATATAAAGCATCAGAGATGGACCATTGATCAAGAAGCCTCATATCAAATCACAAGATCAACGGTCGCATGCTCCATTGCGAGGTCGAAATGTGCGCACATTTTAAAATTTCAAGGACAGGCCGCAATCGGAACCATGGTTTTTAGGAAGGGACGCATGGCGGTTCATGTGTGAAGATTTGAATTGCGGGGAAAAAAGCGATTTTCTTTCAAGCCACCCTTGGTCACACCTGCAATCATGCAATTGTGTATGGTCATGGCCCTAGTTCACATTGAATATGGAGCGATGGAGAGGAGTTGCGCCAATGACCGAAAACGCTTGTATTTGGTCACGGAAGAAGATCTACTTGGCCTCGAGACATCAGGATTGACTCGAAAAATTGTGTGGAACTGCCTGGAAACATTCATGAGTGTTAGGCCCTATCCTGATCCCAATGGAGGTAGTTATTGAATACTGGGGGAGACAATTGAGACCTCGTCTCACCCCATAAATGGAAAGCGTTGCGGAGCACAACCATGAAGGCATCTTGATGATCAAAGCTTCACCTGGAAATGTTTCACTGTAAAGCACATATACACCTAAGTTGCATCTGAATTGAGAAAACCTACACAATATGATAGAGTAGGTGTTGACTAAAGGATTTGAAGGTAGTTTTCCAATCACACCCCTGGTGGTTGCAACATTTCTTGGTATTTATAGGCGGAGTTTGATATTTTGTTAAGGTGAATGGTTGAGCTAGGCTCAGACTATTGTAATATTTTTTATGAAGAACTTTGGTTCTCTAGTTATGTATTTGTTCTTGAGACATCTTGGTTAATCTAAGTCAGTTTTATTGCTCCATATTATTTTCCTCTGACAACGATGGAGAGAGTTCATGTTTGATTGAATCACATGGATTGTTGTGACTTTATTATGATGAATGTTTGATTATATTGTTGTTATAATTTCTTTTGGGTTCTTTGAGATTTGAATTCAAGAGGATCTTGGATTTACGTTTTTCCTCCTTAGGCCTCTTGGAAGACTTGATGTACATACCATACCTCTACACTCTCCTCACCAAAGTATTCTCTCTATTCACCCTTACCAACTTATTGAGTGAAGTTGATTCCATACCTCAATTACTTGCACATACTGAGTGAGATTTCGAGAGTTAGAATGTTATTATCATTGAGTCCTCCCCATTTTATCACCTAAAACTCAATTTTACACATTTACTATATAAACTGATGGGTGTTGGGCTTACCTTCTATGCAATCCAAGGGTGACTTCCCAGTGCTAACATTTCTGGCACTTGGATTAGGATAAATTAAAGAGAGACTTTTCACAGGATAGAATGAAGCAAAGTTATGTTTTGAAGGTTACATTGAATAATAGTACCATTGAAGTGCAACTTGCACCTAGTGTCTCCATTGTTTTGACTCCACTATTTCAATTATGTCTCCTAAAGGTAGATACACAAGTTCCACTCCACTGCTGCCTCTAGTAGCATCTGAAGCTAACCCAGAGGAAACTATTAGAAAGGGAAAGAATGCACAAATGGTACTCCTTTGCTATATACCAATTTTTCGATGGTTGCATAGTAATCCCTATTTACAAAATCCAGTAACTGTTTATATTTCTCCTATTATACAAACTGCTGCAGTTTCAAGAAATTTAAATTTTTGGGGAGTTTTCCTTTTGATTTCTCCCCTACTGTTCTTGGTTTGGAAGGAAAGAGATTTGACACCCCTTTCTCACTCGAAGTTGTGAAGTGGAAGGAGGGTTGACCTTATAGAGACTTTCCTACTCAGGACTTTTACTCCTCCTCCTCCTATTAGAGTTGTTGCATATATGGAAGGGGAAACCTATGTTACCTCTAGACCCTCATCTTTATCTCCCAATGCTCAACCTTTTCCTTTTCCTCCCAGAATCTCAATTCCAGTCTCCCCTTCTCAAACCCCTTCCCCTCCTAGTTATCCTCCAGTTCATGTCCAAATGGTAGGTGCTAATCCCCCTAGAATCAGAATGGTTGAGATGTGGCTGCTAAGATCACGCCCTACAGTTTCCTTGGCCTATGAATTCTCTCCCATCCAAGAACTACCTTAAATGTCTTTGTTATAACCCTAAAATACACCATCTGAGGTTTACCTAGCATCAGTCCAACTCATGCCTCTTCTAGCCAAAGCCATGCTGAGAAATTCCCCAAAAATCACTTTGAAACAAGCAGCAGCTTCAGCCCTAACTTCTCGGAAGCGGGTGGCATCGCTTTCTATTTGTCCTCTTGCCTTGGTGTCATGAGCTAGCCTAAAATAACCAGCGAGAATTTACCTAACAATTTTAAAAATCAGGGAAGTTTTTGCCGAGACTCGGGGCTTTTTTTTTTGTCAGTTAACTGAAACTCTCCATCATGCATGGCGAGAGTTCGACTAAACCCTAGCTCTTCTAACCTATAAAAGGAGGGGTAGGGTACCCTGAATAAAGGGGGAAAAAGGATAACAAAGAAACTACGCCAAATTATAGTGATTCACGTCCAAACTTTTCAACTGCCTTAAGCTTTAGGAGAAATACTTACTTGGCCGGCAGCAGTTGGAGGGCAGAAAGAAGAGGAAAGAGTGAGGATCGAGGGATAGTGGAGCGATTGTGAAGCCCTCGAGAGAAATCATTGTAAGTTGTTTTATATTGTTGGTAATGAAAAGATACTTTTCCCGCCCCGAAACACATGAATCTCATCTTCATTATCGGATTTATGTTTATTCGCAACCCTAGTAGATCATTAGCATGCATATATGTTCTTGTCTTGTTTTACTTGGAGGAAAGCTTTGTGGTAGGAGCAGCATTAGCAAGGAGACAACAACTCAGCGGAGGATCTACTTCAACCTTCGAGAAACAAGGTTAGTTCATTCTTCCTGTGCTTGTCGAGAAAAGGGTTGAGATTTTGGGTATAAAGTTAAAGGTTAAATCTGAAGGGTCATGATACGCATATAGGCTTAGAACCTAGCTTATTAGTCAGGTAAGGGGTAAAATACCCAATATGAGAATGCCCAGTTCATAGGGGATGGAGACGTGACTGCAGAAGATAACCTTGCATTGTTTTATAGATTTGCGGAGATTTGGGTCATCGAAAATGAATATGTGTGTGGATGAGATGTTTTGGCCTAAAACCTTGATGGTGATGCCAGTGATTGGTTTAAGGATTTTCCTCCTAGATCTATTGACGGGACTGCTTCTCTAGTTGATTCATTCTTAAGACACTGGAGAAATAAAAGAGATATTCTTTATTATGTCACAGTCCGGGCACTTGCAAGAGAGAAGAGGGGGGAATCTATTTCAGACTTATCAAAGAGATTTAATAAGATGTATAAAAATATTTCCGCTGAAATTGAACCTACAAAAACCTCTACCAAGGTGACTTATGCTAATTCTTTCGACCTTGATTTTTTGCCTCTGTTGAGAGAAAGAAGAGCTACCTCCTTGGCTCATATGAAGATGCAACCATTGAAGTAGAATACAATATATTGGCGGCTGACAAGATTAGGAGTAAGGATGATAGGGAGGCAGGAGGAAAAGGAGTGGAGTGCGAGAACTCCGACTTCCCTAGTTCCTCTACTAGCCACCTCAGATGGATGAAGTGACCAAGCTACTAAAATCACTTTTACCTTTAGAATCAAAAGATGAGATTAGAGGAAAGAGGGCTAGGAATTTAAAATACTGAGAATAGGTGTAGTTTCAAAAGACCAACTAATTCCCCTTAGATCATCCAAGAGATCAAAGAAATAGGCTGGAGATGATTAGAAAATCCAAACTCCTCTCCAAAATAACACGGTTATTGATGAAAATGAAAATCCAAACTCCTCTCCAAAATAACCTGGTTATTGATGAAAATGAAGAGGAAGAAGATATTGATCCTGAGATCCATTTCCTTGGAGATACCTCTTCGTCCCCTCATTTAACTCAGTCTGCATATGAAGAGGACCTCATAAGTAATCAATTGAATGAGTTGAGCAAAGGAGAAAAGACCAGCAACGATCCAAATAGATATAACCTCATATCCAAGAAGAAATAAGAAAATCCTGACATTCCTGAGCAGCCTGCTAGAGCTAAGAAGCCTACAAAAGATATGGTAGACAATAGCAAAGAGAGGAAATCACATAGTTCCCCACCAGTAGTCAAAAGTCCTATCCTAGAGGTGAAGGATATTTTGAAGCCCCCCTCCTCTTATATATTTGAGAAAGAGATTCAAAATATTAGGATCCCCGTGCCTATATTAGATTTAGTTAAGAACGAGGATTTCAAAAGGTGCATATCAAAACTTTTCCAGCCCAAACCTGCATCTCACTCCACAGACTCGGTTAACCTCCAATATGAAAATCCAACTGTCATGTTAGGACCTTTGATAGAGGATAGACATGAATACTCCCTCCCCTTCTACACTTCATTGAACATCCATGATAAGGTGTTTCATAACTACTTGATGGATTCAGGGGAATATCGCAATCTTATGCCTAAGATTGTCATGGAAGAGCTTAGGTTGTAGGTTACAAAAACCTATCACGACCTGTATTCTTTCAAATCCAGAAAGGTGAAGTGCCTTGGGGTTATCAAAGGCCTAGCCATGTCCCTATTCCAATTTCCAATGAAGAGCGTAGTCATGGATATCGTAGTGGCTGATGTTCCCCCTAAATTCGGGATGCTACTGTCGAGATCTTGGATAACGAGACTGGGGGGAACCTTGCATATGGACCTTTTATACGCCACCATTCCTATATTTGGGGGTGAACAAAGGAGACTCTATAGGGAAGCACAACTCATGTACATCATCAGTGATGAAGAAAACCCCACCAATCATCCTATTTTTTATTTTGACATTGATTTGGGATCCAACATATTGCAGCTGACTGATACTCCTGAACCTCCTCTTGAAATCATAAAACAATCCATTTCTTTTTGTGAAATCCCTCCTCCAACTACCCCTGTTTGGAAGATGTTCTTTGATGGAGCCTCTTCTAAGGAAGGTGTTGGTGCTAGAGTAGTATTTGTTTCACCATGTCAAGAGACCATACCCTTGTCCTACAAGTTATAATTTGAAGCTACTAACAATGTGGCAGAGTATGAAGCTCTTGTTTTAAGTTTAAGGGCTACAAAGGACATGGGGATAGAAGAGCTATCAGTATTTGGAGATGCAGAGCTAATTGTTCATCAAATCAAAAATATTTATCAAGATAAGAACCCTAAGCTTAGGACTTATAGGAATGAGGTGTGGGACCTAATTGACAATTTCTTCTTGTCTTTCAACATTTCGTTTATTCCAATAAAGGAGAATACCATGGGTAATTATTTGGTTGTTTCAGGAAGACATTTCAGAATCCCACTTCCACCTAAACTCAAGTATGATATAGAGGTAAAATATAGACTCTCTATACCTATAAATGTCAAGAATTGGAAGGTATTTGAGGATTATATTGAGATCATAAAGTTTCTTGAGTCTGTCAATGAGTTATTTGCATTACACATTGATCAGGATCATGATTCCGAAAGTAACCCTCATGCTGATGTATTTTTAAATAAAATTACTAAATCACCATATTGTTCAGCTGCCTAGCAACCACATTCCAAAGCGACTAGTTCCTTTAGAAAGATTGTTCGATGGGAATGATGTTGCAGTAAATTTTAAAGGCTCAACTGATGATGCTGATGTAATATTGGTACAGAGAAGGACCCAAAATTTGTCAAATTGTCAAGCAGCTTGTCAAGAGAACAAAGAGATGAATACGTTGAGTTGTTAAAAGAATTTACTGATGTGTTTTCCTAGACATATGAAGACCTTAGAACATATGACACAAGTATCATCGATCATAAGATCCCACTGAAGGAGGAAGCCAAACCATTTAGGCAGAAATTGAGACAAATAAATCCTATGCTACTACCTATTATGGAGAAAGAGGTAAAAAATATTTTGGATGCCTAGATTATCATTCCTTTGATATTTTCTGAGTGGGTGGCCAACTTTGTCCCAGTGAGAAAGAAGAATGGAGAAATCAGACTTTATGTTGATTTCTGAAATCTGAACAAAATCTCTAAGAAATATAATTACTCCTTTCCCAAGATGGAACACATATTACAGAGGGTGACGGGTGCATCCAGGATGTCTATGATTGATGGCTTCTCTAGCTACAATCAAGTCCATGTCTTACCTAAATATAGAGATAAGACAAACTTCACCACTCCTTGGGGTGCATTCATGTATGCTAAGATGCCCTTTGGATTGATGAACGCAGGAGAAATCTTTCAACGAGTCATGGACATAGATTTTATTAGAGAGAAGGACAAGTTTGTAGTCATTTATTTGGATGACATAACAATGTTCTCACAATCTGATAAAGAACATTATGATCATCTTGTTGAGACTTGAAATTGACATTCTCATTACCCTATTTTACTCTTCACCTATACCTTTTTGGACCTACCTAAAGCTTGAGTGAATGACAAGAATGCCACCAATTTCCAGTAATAAGGTCATAAGGTAAAGTATGGTTAATTCATGTATTTTGTGGTTTATTGAGTTAAGGAATTAAATATTTCATGTACTAAATCTTGATTTGTCATATGTGAATCTTTGACCCCTAGATGACTAGCGTTCCTGTACCAGCTCTGTCGTGATCTGGTACCTGCGCACCAAGATTGCTGCTTTCTGATTCGATACTAAACGCGTCCAGTACTAAATCTTACCTGTGGTGATCCGGTACCAACGAACATGATCTTTTATGATCCGGTACCAATGAACACACTTTGTTATGATCCAGTACCAACGGGCATGCCTTGTCATGATCCGGTACCACCTTTTGTGCCCTGTCGTGATCCGGTACCATCTGCCTGTTATGATCTGGCACTGATATGAAAGAGTCTAATGCACTAAGTTAAGTGCCAGATCTCGCCTAAGCCAATTGGTGGATGTCTATTCATTTAGCAAGGCTATGTTAAGGACAGTTTGTTAATTGCCTCATCCTCATGCACTTCGTGTCATGAGGATGAAGCTGAGGATGTAACCAAATGATTAAACTTAAACAACTGATTGATTTGCAAATCACTTTGCCTCCTTGTGTTTCACGATGCAGACTATTAAATAGCCATGTAAAGGATGGTAGAAGAGGAGGAGAGTTAGCATATTATCAATATGTAAGCAGTGTATGATAGTACAAAACATATTTCTGAGTGAAGATTAATGGAATGCCATTTTACCTCCATGTTCTGATTATCTATGATTAAGAATGAGTTGAGTTGTTAAAGAGGGTTTTGATTTTATGTTTTCAAGTTTGAGTGAGAGTAATGTGTGTGTTAAAAGAAAGCTTCTTATAGACTTCAACATCTGACCTGTTGAAGCGGCAAGGGCCCACCGCCCAACAAAGGTCAGCCACTTCATAGATTAGCATTAGTGTTTGTTTTCAATAATATAAACATTGAATTAGCTAAAGCTTTAACTCTGTTAGATGATAGCAGTGTAGATTAGATTAAGATTTCCATTCTATAATTGCTTAGATATTTAATTGCTCTGTTTTTACATATGCTCTGTTTCTGTTCTCATGAGTTTGGTTTCCTTGAGTGATCATAGTTGTTGGAAGCAATAGTCAAAACTAATTGGAGAAGAACTAGTGAAGTTCATTGTGAACCACATCAGAACCAACATATTAACTATTGAACTACCTATGCTATGCTGATTGATGTGTGATTTCCTTTTAGAAAGTGTGGATTGCATAATTAGTTTATGGGTCAGACGATCCCTATTTTTAGCGGATTTGTAAATTAATCCCGAATTAAGGGATTAGGGTTTTGGTATCTACGGAATACCTGAAAACATTGTATATATTGTATGGTGAATGGTGAAATTCGATATAATGAAAATAAGAAAGGTTTTACCGGTTGAGGGTTTCTGGTATAAAATCTCTATGTACTCTGTGTATGAGCCATTAATTAATTTTTGTATTGCTTAAGAATCTATATGCATTTCTTTACTTCACAGGTTTAAAACTTACATTTACAACAAGCCTCTGTCAAAGAAGAATTCCTGACTCGTATACTACAGAATTCAGACATGCAGATGATCAGTAAGGAAGGAGATCCTCCTACTGACCCACATTGATTGAATGGTTTATTTGAAACTTTTGTACATAGGTGTGGATCAAATTTTGTTAATAAGATGAAGGTAACAAAAGACCCTTACCTCCTTTTGTTTTACTTTC
>SNQJ01S0219319.1:0-10248 GCA_010110895.2 Picea sitchensis
CAGCTGAGGAATAGATCCATTTCAGAGTATCTCATTAAATGGAGGAAACTACCGGCTGAAGATTCCACTTGGGAAGACGCGTCTTTTATATAGAAGCATCCATATTTACTCAAGATTTATAGACAACACTTGTCTCAAGGGGAGGGGCATGTTAAGCCCTAAATAATGTCTCATTACCCCTTAATTGGGGCATATTACATTAGTAATGTTATTTTATTTATGTTAGATTTATTCCATTAGTTGTAATTTTACCTCCTAGTCTCCTATATATGCCAAAGAGACGTTTTCATTTTGAATCATCTTGTAATTGAACATTTATGTGGGAATAAGGAGGTTGCCCCCTCAAAGAGGCTTATTATCTGAATTTCTCTATTTTTCAAGGCGTTGAGTACTTATTATGAGGTTTTTCTATGCTATATTGATATTTGGTTCCTAACACCCCATCCTTAATCAAGTGGCATTGGTTTTCTCCCCTCATGAAGATGTGCATCCCTTATATACATGTAGGGAATTCTAAACACTACAACACACACACATCAAGTGGTACTACATATACCTCCACTTCATCAATATAGTTTTCACTTATAGGAACATTTATATTATATGTTTACTAACCTTGATATCTACATCATTGTTTACCCATCCTAATGTATATGGGTTAGTATGATCATGAACTTCCAATCCAATATTTTTGGCTAGATATTTTCTTATGAGGTTAGCTTGTGAACTGAAATCAAATAGAGCATCCAATGTTTTCTTCTTGACATGGATCTTAATGTTGAATATTTGATTCATCTCCTTCTTCTTCCTTGTGATGAAGACTATTTAGGATCACCTCCCTTTGCATTATATTGGAAACAATATTTTCATCCAAAGCTAAGATTCTCTCTACCAATTTTCATCAATCCATGTCTCGCAAGTTCTTTGTCTTTTCATCCTTCTTACGGTGTTTGGATTCATCTCTAGATGTAGCTTACAACACATGTTTTGGTGCAAACATCAATATTGACGTGGTTTCAATGGTTTTTTGGATGCTTGCATTGATGTGTAGTGGTTGTTGTCTTCTTGTTCTTTCCTTTACACTTCTTCTTTCCAACCTAGAAGCATCTTGGTGGCCTTTCTATTTGGAACCACTTGGTTTTCCTTTATTTTTTCCTATATTCTAAAAGTACTATTATTACGCACATGCATGATAAACTATCCTAGGTTTAAATAGAATCACTTGCTTCTGCAAATGACTATGTATAACTCCAACATACTTGAGGAGTACGTCTAGGATATTGGGATATATACCCAACATAGTCACCATTTTTTGAACTATGTGGTGTACTCTTGCACATTATACTTATACTAGGGAAACTTTTAGGGGTTGTATATCACCCATGGTCTAATTTTCCATGCTTTTTCCAAAAACAAGATTTGCCAATTTCGATTTTTTCTAAAAGCAACTCTCCCAAATTATATAGAATAAAATAATTTTACCTTAAAAATATCCCAAATTTTATAGAAACTATATTAAATCCTTAGAAATTTGAATAATTTTGCAAAAATATCGCTAATCATTTTATACTTTTCATATTAAGGACTAGTAAGATTTTCCAAATTTTCTACATTTTAAGATAAATTTCCATCCTTAAATATATTCTTGAGTTCCTCTGCGTAATGTAATGCCAATAGATCCACTGGTCCTCTACATAGACAATGGGATAGAACTGGGAGTTGATGAGGATTTAAACACCTCCTACTTAGTTACTCATGGATCACCCTCTAGCCTACTATGTCTCTATGTACCTTTCCCACTTGGTTAGGGCATGTCCCTCTAGTTTCAATGGGGAAAATGAAATATTTTTCTCTTATTCTATGTTGTGGACACTGAAATAAACCTCTAACTATTTCAATCACCTTGGTAGGGTTTTATTTCCACTTTCACTTACATTTTAAATAGAGATTGTGAAAAACTTATGACATTGGACATTTCAGGGAGGTTGGTTTCTCTAACTCAGAAGTTGGATTCTCATGCCACCAATTATCTATAATGGATCACTATATCATTTTTCATTTATATTTGTACTTTATGGGTGGAAAAATTAGAGGAATTGGTTTGTAGAGGCCATTTTATGGGTAGGTCCCATTTTGGTCATTTGGGGTCTAAAACCTTCCAAATCCAACTTGAGGCATCAAATGACACTTTTTTGGTTTAAAACTTCAAAAGGAACATACCTTACATCCTTGATATTGTTACCAAGACCCTGTATCCTTTCTTTGTTCAAATGAAACCAAAGTTTGTCTCCCATATTGAACATTTTCTCAATTTCGTGCTAATGATCCGAGATGGGGGTGATCTTGTTACCAACCTTAACTTGGTTATGTGACTCTCCTTAAATTCCAAGTTCTTAAGGCCATTTTACTTGAATCTAGATTGTTTCATAACATGGAATTGAAGTGTTAGTTGGCTTGAATCCAAATTGAATTAAACTTGGATATCTTACTTATATCTCATGTATCAATATTTAATGCATCCAATAATCAATTTTTGGAATGTGGAAAGCATCATAGGCACATGAAATAAACAAGAACATAAAAAGAGGGAAGATCCATCACTTGATAACGAAGTTCACCTGATGTGGGCTACATCTCCAGACCTTGCTCCAAAGCTAGACCGCTTCAGTCTCCTCTTTAAATAGATGTCTCTCCTTTATAATTGAAAGGGCCATAATCTCCTTATGAAGACAAAATAAAGAGGGTGTTCTTTGTGTCAAGAACGGTTGCAATGTATTACAAGTTTCTCTAATATAATGAGGCATTCTCCATGGATCTGACATGGGAAAATTCTCACAAACTTTGTGGAAGAAGAGAAGAAGAAAGAAAGAAGACTTATGTCATCATCAATTCACCAAAATATTTAGATATTCTACTCGGATCCAAGCACAATTGTTTCCATGATATAGGTCTCAAAATTACCAGACATCTGACTACAAACTTGGCCAATTTCCATCATATACCAAAATGTCTCTCATGCACTGATTTTCTCGGTTTACGTGAAAGGATGAAAAGACAAGTTTTGTTGCATTACAAAGGAATTTGTTTCCATGTTGCATCCCTCCTTATTTTTCAAATCTGTGGAAAACCATACATATGCTGCAAAATATTAAATAAAAATGACAGCATAAATGATTGGCTTATATTGGGCTCTTCCAAAAATGAGCATGTTGATCGGATGCTCTGCTTCCAAAATGGATGTCAGCATTGGATTCACGTCGGTGAGTAGCGTAAAATCGACTATCAAATCGTTTTCATTGGACATTGGCACCTTCAGGCCTCCTCTGGACCTATGCGTCGATCCACATGCCCATGCCTGCAATTAACACATTGGACTCTACATAGAAATATGTTTCTGGTATGGACTGGGCACGCTCTCCCGACTGTTAAAACCTCATATTTTTAAATAAAAACCTTGGGCGGATATCCCAACAGTGTTGGAAGCCCGAACAATTGGTAGAGGTTAAATTTAGGGTTTTTTTGGGGGAGGTCGGAGGGTCAAACCCCATGGACCCCCCCATTTAACATTTTGTTATAACAATTATTCTAATATAGTTTCATAAAATATATTATAGTTCAATCCACCATATAGTTTAAAGCCTGACCTATTTAAACTTTGGCTCCAAACCTTGGATAAGACCCATACTATCAAAGTTATTCCAACTTTGGCATACCTCCCAACCATCATGCCAAGTTGATGAGAACTCCTTGTTGTGTTATCAGGATATGACCATTGGATTTAGTGGATTCCAAGTTTGGAGGTATGCCTGATTTGGTGTGGTAGCCACCACATTTGTTGGATGCACCAGATTTGGTAGAGCTAGGATTGATCGTTGGCCAACCCATTTTTAATTTGAAATTTTCTCGGCCCAACCCTCATTGGGATTTTTCGTGGTGTCGTGTGGTGCTCTGTGATTAGGCCACATGGCGCCCTGTGAGTGGCATGTCCCCTGTCTAGTCACCTTCCCAATGGTGCCTTTTCAACTTCCACATGTCGCAATTGTTGTTTCCAAGTGTCAGACAATGGTTAGGCCATGTGTCAGATCATCATTTTCCCACGTCTTAGCCTATCAACAATCCATGTGTTTTTCTATTACTAGGCCATGTGGCACCCCTTGGGTGGTTACACGTGGAATTTCCTGGGGGTTCCATGTGGCACATTTTTACTGGTTCATTTGGTGGCCCAAAAATTCCAAATCATCATGCCATGTGGCACACTATCATTGGGCCACGTCCACATGCTTATGTCACTACCAGTATGCCTGCCACATCTCGTATAGACCGCCACATCACATACTTCCTGCCATGTGGAGATACAGACTGCCATATGGCACTTCAAGACTGGTCCACATTGACATCCAAAAGTTCCAAAATCGAGTGACACATGGCACATCTCGGTGCTGCCACGTTGTAATGATGACATCAACATGACACATGTTGTAATATGACTCGTCCAACTATTTTGTACGGATGTTGACGTCAACAGTACAGATGCTGAGTCAACCCTGTTTACTGGGATTGGTTGACCAAATTTATCTTATAGGGCCCCATCAGAAGCTTCGTCCACTCCATTATGGAACTTACATGGGAGACAATTATTTTGAACTCAACATTCGCCCCTTCCTTGGCTTGCACCCAGTGTTCAATGTGGATCTCCTTCGGTCATATTTTCCACCACTATTAGACACCTCAGAGATAGAAGAACAATTGACACCAACATAGCTCAACCCAGATTGCATGGCACAGGCATCCACTGATCATATCGTGGAAACATAGTCAATGGCACTTGCCAGTAAAGGATAAAACTTTATTAGGTTCTCAAAGCATGGAAGCTCCTTCCCTAAGGCAAGTGGCTCACCCGGGGCCAAATTCAACAGAAATTTCCTCATCTTATGGGGGAAATCAACGCAATGGATACCATTTCTTCCTAAAGGGGGAGGATTGATATAGGTGGATATCGATTTCCACCCACCTATTTCAACTGGCTCATCTTGGTAGTTTTTTAGTTTGGCAATATTTTCGTAGTCTTCAGGTCCTGAAATTCCAGAGTCATTTTGAGTCCGTAAACAACGTTTTTAGGGCTCACCACAATCAAACTGTAGACAGAGTCAAATTTTGATGACATAATATGTATTCCTCGGACAGAAATTTCGAACAGGCTATCGTGCACGTAAATCAAAGATCGCATGCATATGTTACAACCCTGGGAAGTTGATGTACTAACTTAGCCCAACGAGGCCCACATGACTTTTGGCACTTCATCTCCTAGGGTTAGGTTTTCAGATGTCTAGGGTTTTGACATTCATGTTTTTTATAAAAAGGATTTCAAAGCCTCATTGTACTCATATTCTTGTGCATGAGCACAGTCATCACATATCTTCTCATGGATAAGCCGTCACCATTCTAGCAAGCTTGCTTTTAGTCTACATTTTACGGTTTCAACATATTTCTTTATTGAATAGAAGCTAGTTTTACTGTATTTATGTTATTGTTCCTTGTGTCTCTGTATTAATAATAATAATAATCTATGTTCATTTCGTTATGCTCATAAAATCTGGATCAAAAATTTCGACACATACATACTTAGTTTGGGGTTTGTGAGAAGCAAAGTTGATCACTGCATATATTCCAAAGAAGAAGATGGGTGTTTCATATATGTAGCATTGTATGTCGATGACATGTTTCTGATTGGAAACAACATGAACACAATAAAGGAGGTGAATAAGTATCTATCCTCCAAGTTCGACATGAAGGATCTTGGCACAGTGAACTTCATTCTTGGAATGGAGATCAAGAGAGATTAAGTAGCTAGAAAGCTCTAGTTGAACCAGATGAAGTATGTTGAAACAATCTTGAAACATTTCAACATGCAGGATTGAAAACCAGTGAAGGTTCCAATTCTTGTGGGAGAAAGGATAACTGCTGAACAATGTCCAAGGAAACATGAGGAAATATAGGACATGGCATGTGTTCCCTATGTGAGTGTTGTTGGTATTCTAATGTATGCGATGGTTTGCACTCGACCAGTCATCACCCATGGAATGAGAGTGTTGAGTAGATACATGTCAACACCTAGGAAGGAACATTGGGTTGTTTTCAAGAGAGTATTCAGGTATTTGTGTGGTACAAAAGATTATTCTATATTCTACCAAGGAAAACCTGGAGGTAACAGTGAATTCAATGTACATGGATTTGTTGATGCTGACTAGTATGGATATCTGGATCGATGAAGGTCAACCAATGGATATGTCTTCAAGATGTTCAATGGAACAATCAGTTGGATGAGTAAGTGACATGCAGTTGTAGCCTTGTCAACAACAGAAGATGAATACATGGAAACCACTCATGGAAGAAAAGAAGTAGTATGGATGTAAAGTCTCTGTTCACGAATCAGGTTTGAGCAAAGCGCTATCAATATAAGTTGCGGTAGTGAAAGCATAATATTTCTGTAAAGAACCCAACTTATCATTCTAAGATTAAGCACATTGATGTATAATACCATTTCGTGAGAGACATGGTGGAAAGAAACAAGGTGTTGTTGGAGAAATTGGACATGTTGGAAAACATAACAGACTCTTTGACCAAGTCTGTGAGTGTTGTGAAGTTAGCTTGGTGCAGAGAGGCAATGGGAATTGTTTCCCTAGGTGTGTGAACAAGAGTTCAGATGTCTCTTGGTTTCAGTAAATAAAACAACAATTGGGGGAATGTTGGGTTGTTATATTCTTTGAACTGAAAGTGTAGTCAAGGTGGATTGACTGATAGTCAAAGTTGAAGGAATCGATAGTAAGACGAAGGTCGAGGCGGTTTGACCGGGTAAAGTCGAAGTCAAAGGTATCGACAACAAGTCGAAGGTCAAGGTGGTTTGACCAGGTAAAGTCGAAGTTGATGGTCAAGGTGGTTCGACAGCAAATCGAAGAGGTCGACAAGTGGGCGTGTGTCAACCGACTGAAGACCAAATGAAGATTGATTAGTAGTCGACTAGTAATCCGACTTGGTGGTTGACTATAACAGAATCTTGAGATTCACAAGATTTGTATCCAATGATCTTCATGGATCTATAGGCATTTTAGGGCACCTTTTATTTAGGGTTTTCCTACTGTAAATCCTATAAAGAAGGCATGGTGTAATATTGTAATAGATTATGAATGGATAATTACCAATAGATGATGAAATCGTAGAGGTTGATGGTGATGTATTTGTAAGCCTAATTGGCTACATGTTTATTATTGTGTAAATAAATTAGGTATGATGTCGATCATGTCTTAGGTGTGGACCAATTTTATGCATGTAAACTTTTATTTTGAATGAGTAAGACAACAAGAGAGCGGAACACTCAAGGAATGTTGGTTTTCCCAGTTTGGGTTTCTAGGGTAAAATCTATGTGTATTGTGTGTTTGATTTTCCATTTACTTTCTTTTCTAAATCTTTTTGCCTCTCTTCTGTTAGGTTTAGCGTGGAAGTGTTTCTCATTTCCCAATAGTGAGGTGCCCAAAATTTCATCTTTGGAATGCGTTTCCTTTCGGCAAGGGAAAGATTGGTACAATTATTGTTTTCCTTAGTTGGATCTGCTTCTTAAATAACCTATTTTTGGTACCAATGCCTCGCAATAGAAGACAACATCAGGCTCCGGAGGAGCCCCTTGACTCTCCGGGGAAGGAACTCCAACAATTAAAAATTGCATATCAAAGTTTTTCCTCTCGGGTCTCTTACATCTTGGACATTCTCATCTAACATAGGATGACTATGCATCAACAACATGATGAGGTCAATGTTGGGTATGTGTTATATTCTTTTCACTCGTAGTAGTGTCTACGTTGCGCAGGGGGGTTTGAGGGGGGTTTTCTTCGGGAAACATGTCACTTTTTTCCTTGTTTTTCATGTTGCCTCAATTTCCATGTCCATTGTTGGATGGTTTTTTGGCACATGATTTTTTGCCGATGGGTTTCCATTTCCGATTAAGGAATTAGGGTTGTTGACTAATCTAGGTCATTGGGTTATGGTTTTGGATGTCGCTAGATCTTATATGTATATTGTATTGTAAACAATGTATCACCATGAATGAATATAGAATATGTTGGTTTTCCTGGTTTGGGTTTCTAGGGAAAAAATCTTCGTGTAATGTTTGTATTTGCCATTGTATCTTTTCTGTTCTTTTACTGAAAATTTGTTTGCAGTAAATATTGTACACGATTAAAATCTACAATCAACCCTATATGGTCTCAGGTGGAAAGTTTGTGGTTACAGGTTGCACTAGCTCATATGGATATTATAGAAACTCCTTCCAACAATGGTCCTCTGCATTGGTTGCACAACCTCCTCTTGATCTAAACATGCCTGCATAGGAAAATGAAATGGAAGAATCAGATCCTTTAATCAACCTCCTGCTGGGTAACTAATGTTTTTTAAGTACATATGCATTACGAGTATCTTCTACAAAATATCCACTTGCAAATTTTGTAATTTAATGAATCTTAGTGAAGAGCAGACCAAAAATTGGTTAAATATGCCTAGAATAAAGTTGGACATGATGTATTGGCCTCGGCTTTGGGATTTTTTTGGAATCTTTTGTAACCCCTATGCATGCTCCAGTCGTAAACTTTTTGATTAATATATTATCCTCCAATTTTTATAAAAAAAATTCAAACTAAGAATAGTAAGTATATATATATATATATATAATTTAATTTAATTTTTTAAATATCATTATGTAATCTTTATTA
This sequence comes from Picea sitchensis, assembly GCA_010110895.2. Lineage (NCBI taxonomy): Eukaryota > Viridiplantae > Streptophyta > Pinopsida > Pinales > Pinaceae > Picea > Picea sitchensis. The sequence continues at coordinate 8,760 of SNQJ01S0219319.1, forward strand.
AGTCAAATTTGAGGCCGCCAGAGTGGCTCTTTTATATATATATATTCAATTGTTTTATATGCTATTTTTTATGTTCAATTGTTTTAAAGTATATAGATTTGTATTAACAAGGTAGGAGAAAATTGAATTTAGTATAATTATTTAAATTTAATTTTAATTAATATATTTTTCAAAATATAAAAATATTTTAAATTTGACAAAATTGAAGAATTCAAAATATGGAATTTGTTTAGAGTGAAAATTTTAATTTATATATATTTTTCAAAATATTTTTTTTTTAAATGAAAAAAATTGATAGTAATATAATAATTGTTGTAATTGGAGATTAAAGTGGTAGATGTAGGAATTGACCCCTAGTAATAGGAGTACGAGTCCCCATTAAAAAAATAATTTTGTTCACCAAACAACTTTAAAATATACATTTTAATACATTAATCATATTATTTTAGTGATGATGATGATGATTAATGTCCATTAAGACCGAACTGGTCTATCGGACCTTAAGAGGGTAAGTGATTACTTGTGATTCTTTAGAAAAAAAATTATGTGCTCGAAAATCATTAAGAGAAGCTTTCGAAGATCACCATACTTTTGTTGAGTTAAGAGGTTAGGAAGGTTGGTAGTATAACAAATATTTTGAAAATGAGATCTAATATGGGTATAGGCTGGACAATCTAAGAGAAAGTTTTTTTCATCTTCAACCTTCTTAGTGTCACAAAGGTGACACACTCTTTCATCCCATGTCATTTTAGGAATTGACCAACACCCTGTTTCACTATGGAGCTCGTGAGAATTTGTTCGTATCTTAGCAATGCTTATTTTTTTCTTAACACTTGAAAAACAAATAGATAATTTTTATCTTCTAGATTATGGTTGATTACATCCTTATAATACCTTAATTTTCTTTTTTCTTATAACTCTTTATCACACCACATTTTCTCCTTAAATTTTGATTTGACATTTTTTTTAATAGTATCTTTATTCTGCAAAATTGTGTCTTCCATGATTCTCCAATAGTTTAGCCAAGACCGGGCATCTTTATGCCATCCTCGCTTGAGTTGATGGTGGTTATAAATCGATTTTGAAGAAATTTTAGGAAGCCTCTTTTCTTCCATGTTGTTTAACTTGTTCTTATACATTAGGTATCTAGTCATAGCCATGCTCTCTGTAAGGTAGCTAGAGAGGTAGTGGGGGGGACCAGAGGGACCATAGTGATAATAGTGGAGGCCATTCAATGTAAGGTGGAGTAGGTCCACTATATTATTAAATAAGGCCCACTATGGTAGTTAGATATAATAAATGGGTAGTTAGATATAATAAATGTAAGAGGACTTCTTAGAAGGTTCTACTTCTAGAAAATTCTTCCTCTAGAATGTTCTTAGGTGATGGTAGCACTATATAAAGTGGTTCAAACAATATAATGAGACATGAATAGAATTATTGTATTTAGAGCGGTAGCTCAATAGGAGGATGCCCCCTCGAAGAGGCA
>SNQJ01S0219320.1:0-12618 GCA_010110895.2 Picea sitchensis
ATCCACTAGGGGCACATCCATAGGGATGTCCATATCTCTGGCTCACCGCATTACACAAAAGAACCAGATCTTCACACGTTCACCTGTGCTCGTCCACATGCACACCCACTCTACAGATCTTCTTTCCCACTGCCTCACACAGGAGAATCATCTGGAGTTTTCTCGTCAATTCTGCTGCTCAGAGGAGGCTAATACATCATCTTCATTTCTATTCACATGACGATGCACCCAACACTTTGGGATTTCACACATTCACCTTGTGCTCAACCACATGCACGTCTAACTCAACAGATCGCCTTTCCCACTGGATAATCATCTAGATTTATTCTCAACTCTCTGAATGGAGGAGGTCATCTCTACGTTCCAACTCTATCTCAGGCAGGAACCATGTACTCTTCTTAGGGGATTTCTCTCAGGTTTGTAAGTTGAGAGAAAGACTCACATAGCTGCAATGATCCACATCTCACAGGTTTGTAAGCTGGAGAATGTCTCACATAGCTGCAATCATCAACATTTGGCACCATGAAAAAAGAGTATCACAACTGAGGCCATTGCTAGGATCTTCTTTGAGCATGTTTGGGTTCATTTTGGGCTACCACAAGCCATTATTTTAGATAGGGATAACATGTTCCTTAATACCTCTTGGTCCAACTTATGGTCTTTGATGGACACCAAGTTGACCAAATCGACGAAATTTCACCTTGAAATAGATGGGAAAATGGAAGTGGTGAACAAGATGATTGTGCATATCCTACACATACACAATTCCAAGCATCCACATACATGGGATGGCCTTCCATATGTTCAACATAGCTAAAATAGAGCCCTCCATAACTCTATTTTCCATAACACTTTATAGGTATGCTTTGGGTTCCATCTATTGGCCCCCATTAATGTAGCTCTTCTCATTCCATATTCACTGACAAATTCCTTCCACGCTCAGACCGAGGCAGACAAAGCAGCCAAATTTGTTGAATAGATGCATCACCTCCAACAACAAGTTTGCGATATATTGCAGAAGGACAATGCCAAGTACAAGCAGTGACACGACCAACATTGAGTTCAACATAAACTTTAGGTTGGTGACAAGGTTTGGTTTCATTTGCAAAAAATATCTTTTCATGGGTCCCCACATGAAGCTCAAACCACTTCGTTATGGGTCTTACACCATCACAAAGGTTGTGGGCGAAAATTCTTTCGAATTGAGCATTCCTCCTTTCTTTAGCTTACACCCAATATTTAATGTGGTGCTGCTTCGACCATATTTCTCACCTTTGTTGGACACCTCAAAGGTGGCTAAGAAATTGGCTCCTACAAGACTCAATCCTGATTTCCTTGAGTAGGCTATAGTGGATCGAATCATGGACACCAAGATGAAGGGAACCTGCTAGCAAAACATACGACTCTATCGAGTTGTCAAAGCATGACAACTTCTTCAGAAAGGCAAATGGCTCACCCAAATTTAGATTCAACAAAAGTTTCCTCGTCTACTGCGGGAACTTGATGTAATGGGGACCATTGCTTCCTAAGGGGGGAGGAATGATCCAAGTGGATATTGGTGGCCACCCACCTCTTCCATTTACTTAACATGCTTTTCCATTTGGGCAGTCTTGTTATGATTTTTTGATATTTTCTGGGTCCTAAACTTATGGGTCCATTTTGACGCCCTTAAAGAGATTTTTAGACTAGTGATGCAAGCTTGACATTACCTCCTGCAAAGCCAAGCCAAACCATTTTATTGTTTTCCTTAGTTAGATCTTTCCAATGAGTTACTATATGTGCCAAATGAAGATTGTATGTGAAAGTTACGTCCCTGGAAATTTGATGTAGAAACTTAACGCTCAAAACTACCTTTTGGAATTTCAAAACACATTTTGGCACTTCGCCTCCTAGGTTTAGGGTTTTAGATATTTAGGGTTCTTTCTTTATGTTAAAAGGCCATCCTTTCAACCTTTTGTATTAGCTTTTGGTGAATCAGAGTAGCCTCCATCTCTCTCTCTCTCTCTCTCTCTCTCTCTTAAGAGATAAGCTATCACCATTCTAGCCAGTTTGTGTTCTACAATATTCTACTATTTTATTCATTACTAGAAGTTTGGTTTCTACTTTATTACTATGCTCTTTGTTATATTTCTCTGTGTGTTTCATTTTGTCCCCTATACAATTTAGATCATTATGGACCCTATTTGGATAGAGTGGTACAATGGGTAAAGATTTTCCAAATGGATTGGATTCAACATGGTTTGGTTGTGTTAGTGGGACACTTAAATTTTACCTCAGGAGCTGTAGAAGTATGGGGACCAACTGTGCAAGTGGAATTTTTATCAAGGTATTTTTCTAAAAAAATTGCAGGAAATAGGCCCATTGGATATTGAACTTGCTAACATTTTTCCAACTTGGAGGAACAAGAGAACATGGGAGGATTTCATTGAAAAAAGATTAGAGTGGTTTTTGATCTCTGAAGAATTCCTCAAAGAAGCCATTAGAATTTGTCAATGGGTCACCTCTATGGGGGATTTTGATCATAGCCCTATGATATTGGAAGTAACCCTAGCCCAAAAGAAACCAACTAGTCCTTTCAAATTGAACCCGGAGTGGTTAAAGGAGGAAAAATTTGTAAATAAGATCAAAGAGGTATGGGAATATGCACCCATGCAATCCCAACAAAACTTGAAAAGAGCAAAGAAGGTAACAATCCAATGGGCCAATGAAAAAAATAGAAGATTGAAAGAGTTCTCAAGGAAGTGGAGAAAGATTTAAAATCCCATTGCAATAATGAAGGGTTTAGATATTTTTCATATGAACATAAATAACAAATAAAAATGCTCAAGGAAAAAAGAGACATTCTTTTCAAAAAAGAGGAAGAATGGAGATTTAAAAGCATGGATTATGGCTCCAAGCAGGTGATGAAAATACATTTTTTTTACAAATATGTTAGTGGTATAAATAACATTAATTCTATTTGGACAATATTGAAGGAAGATGGCACATGGGAAATAAATTTTAAGGATATGGTAGTAGGATTCAACTACTTCACATACCTCTTCAAGGATGTGATTCTCGTGCCACTATAGAAAAGATTTTAAGATTCCCAAATTCTTTCCCAAGCTTTGTCAATCTACACGATAATCATGTTTTGATGATGGAGTTAGTGGGAAAAGATAAAAGTTACATTTGATTTTACATGTTTTCAAAAGGATAAAAGTCTAGGGCCAAATGGACTACTTTTGGAAATTTCCCTAGGTTGTTAAGATTTTATTGAGGAAGATCTTATGAGAGTGGTTGATTTAACAAGGTTTACATGTAAAACCCTTGGTGCCTTCAATATAACGTTTATAACATTGATCTCAAAAGTTGATAATTCTACATCATTTGAAAAATTTAGGCCAATACTTTTATGCTACTATATAAAATCATATCAAAGGTTATTGCAAGAAGGCTTAAAAGGATTTTTTCAAGAAAAATATCTGAAGAGAGGTTCAGTTTCCTTGAGGGAAGAAAAATTCATTAGGTGGTGGGTGTTTCCCAAGAAGGTTTACACTCAATCAAGGTTAAGAACCTAAGAGCGATGGTGGTCAAAGTGGACCTATCCAAATAATACAACATGATGAGTTGGCTGTACCTAAGACTAATTCTCATTCATTTGGGATTCTGTCATCAATTTGTGGTATGTGTAATGAATTGTATTACATCTGTATCTTTTTCCATTCTCATTAATGGAGAAACATCCCCTTTCTTTAGGCTATAATGAGTCCTAAGATAGAGATGCCCCTTGTCCCCATTGCTCTTCCTTTTAGTAGATGAATGCTTGAGCAAGCTAATAAAAGAGGCCTACGAAGCTAATAGTTTCAAAGGGGTCAATATTGGAATTCCCTATAATATAACTCATCTATTGTTCATCGATGATATCTTAATTTTCTATGAAGGATATAAAAGGGTGGCCGAGAAACTCAAATAAATCATGGAACTCTTTTGTATGGATACAAGCATGATAATTAATATGGAAAAATCAACAACTTCCATTTGGGGTATCTCGGAGTTGGAAAAAATCTATTTAACTCAATTATTTCCCTACAATTTGGTAGATCTTGATATTGGTGAAATATTTATGCTTTCAATTAAAGTCCAATATGTACAAAAAATGTGGCTGGCAATGGTTGATAGCCAAAGTGGAGAAAAAGTTGAATACATGGTGTAACTGGTGGTTGACTAGAGGGGGTCGCCTAGTACTTGTGAAAACTGTACTAGAAGCAATTCTAGTTTACTAGATGTTGTTTGCTTGGATTCCAAAAGGAGTTTTGGAAAGGATTAGAAAGTTATGTTATAACTTCGTCTAGTCAAGGGACCAAGGAAAAAAAGGATTTGTGCTAGCATCTTGGAAAAAGTTAGCTTTACCAAAAGCAAATGGAAGTTGGGTATTAAAAAATCCATTCATGTTCTCTAAAGCACTAGCTGCAAAAAATGTATGGAGATTAATATAAGGTATAGGCCCATGGGTTCATGTAATGAGGGCCATGTATATTTCATTGGAGTCAATAAAAAGATTGGATAAGGAATCCTGTTAAAAGATTACAATTTACATCAATAATATGGAGAATGGTTACCACAACTTTCCATCTGGTTGGGAATTGGTTAATCTTTCTAGTTGGTAAAGGAGACAATAAAAATCAGTCTAGATCCATGGATTGGAAGCATAGACATGCACAAGTTACCCCCATAGATAATTCATGATCTAAGGAGAATAGGCTATTACAAAAAAGGCATATTGTTGATTGGGACATGTCCATGATATGGAAACACCATTGGTTATCCTGGAGGGAGATTGGACTAAAAGAAGAAGATGCATATTCATGGTAGATATACATTGACACCCTAAAAGAGAGTTTTGTTAGGATTAGAGATGATGTAAATGAGTAGATTATCTGGCCACAAAATCTAGCTAGAGACTATGTTTCAAGAATTGGATATAAAGTTCTCATTGAGGAAGGAGGAGAGGAACATCAAGTCCAGTGGTGGAAAGTAGTGTGGAGAATCCAGTGTCTTTAAAAAAAAAACCTTCATGTGGTTTCTCTTAAACAACAAAGTTTCCACTTGGGATATTTTGCAAAAAAAGAACTTTGTGGATCTTGGCTGGTGCAATCTTTGTCAACATGTAGAAGCATCAAACACACATATCATCATGACCCGCGCATTCACAAAGTACATTTGGATTAAAATAGAAGGCATGATTCCAGTGTAAAATATATTTGGACATGGGATAAAATTGAAGAATCGCTTACGAGTTAGTGTACTAAAAAGGAAACAAAAAGGTACGTAGCTCTGTCTCTTAATATTGCACGGGGAGTATGGTTGGCTAGGAATTTGAAATTGTTCGAGGATAAAGAATTATTGCCTTTGAAATTTGTTGTTCAAGCATTAAACATACTACATGCTTTCCCACAATATCATGAAAAACAAAATTTCCACCTGTCTACAAAAACATAAATAAGCAAGGATGTTCCATGGCCTCACTTTGATGGTGTTGCATAGGGGACTCCTTCTAGGGGTGGTGTAGGAGGAATTATTTATTTATCCATAAATCACAACATCTCTTTCAAAGCAGGAATTGTCCAATGAACAAATAATTATTGTGATTTGATGGCACTTAAACTAGTTTTGATGCCCGCTCAAGTATATAGAATATCACACATCCAAATTTTTGGTGTCTTGCTCCTATTTATATAGTGGATGAGGAAGGAATTAGACTTGAGGAATTTTACGCTGCAACCTTTGTTTTACGATGTATAGTTTCTATAGGAAGGTTTCCCACATATTTCCTTTTCTTACATATATAGGGACAAGAACATGTTAGCGAACGACTTATCCAATAATGGACTAGGAATGGACATAGGTGCTTGGAAAATTACAAAAATCTAAGATGGTCATATATACATGATTTCATACATGATCCTTGGGTTTAACTACATGATATTTTACTTTACTCTTTTGATGTTTAAGCTATAGGAACTCTACTAGACAGAGGAGATTCATTGATGATGGATGACACCTATAGTTTTTCTGATGATGATGTTTTACTACATGATATTTTCATTTACAATTTTGGTGTATAAGCTAAAAAAACACTACTAGATAGAGGAAATTCATTGATAATGGATGACACTCATTTTTTATGATGATAATAGAAATATGAGAGAATGTAGTAAAAACAAAATCCTTTTTTTTAACATTGTTACAACATTTATTTTTTGTAATGGAATGTTCTAATATGACCATAGGCCTTAGAGGAAAACTAAGAATGATTTATAGCATATGATCATATTATTATTATTATTTTATATATATATTAAAGTTATAAAACTTTTTTCTTAAAAAAAATATCATAATCTTACCCACTATATTTTACCAATTTTTTTTGAAAGAACAAAACAAATTTATAATTTTCTCATAAATTAAATACTTATTATCACTAAACCTAATTTATGAGATATATACTCTGTTCTAATGTAACCCCTCACTAACAAAAAAAAATCATATGTATTACTATCAGAAAAACATATTATGAATTAATTGATTATTTCATAAAATAAGCTAAAGACACTTAAAAACCTCCGTAGACAATCATGAACATCAAGTATAATAGTGGTTGTATTTCCCACCTCGTCAATTTGACCATCCAAAAAAAACTTCATGATGTGTTCAAAATCAACAAATTGATGATTTGTTCCACCTTTAGTTGGCAGAGGAGTTGTAGGTCATTTCAACAAGGCATCTAAAGTGATTAAGAAGAAACATTAGAATTCGACATTGATATTATCTATTTTATCCTCAACTAACAAGAGGAGATCATAATAAACTTAGTACTTAATTATTAAGAAAATATATTTGTTCTTGCTACATCTATCACTTGATGTATGACAACCAAGCATTCTAAAGAAATATTTACAAGGAAACATACAAAGTTTCATAGATTATCACATAACTAAGAAATATTTATAAGGAAACATACAAAGTTTCATAGATTATCACATAACTAGTTTGTCTTTGGAGTTGACATGACAACAATTGAACCATGAGCTATTGCAGTAGGAAACATACGAAGTTTAAGATTTTCCATCCACCTTTTAAGAGTATTAACAATTAGAGGAACTGCAACTTGAAATGGTCGTAACCAATTTCATGAAAATGTTACTCTAACAAAGTTAGATATATCATGGGATTAACAAATGCATTATGCACATTCAAAACATGAACAAACATAAAACAAATATTCAAGATACCAATCAAAATTGTGACTTAAAATGTATGTAGTAGGAATTGGGGAAAAACCACTCAATTGAGAGTTGTCCCTAAACCTCTTCTTCCCCTTTTCTCCACAAACACCACCATTATTATTATTGTTGTTTAAATAATAAAAATAATAATCTAATCTTAAGGTCACAACTGATCCCGACATCAAATTGGTATATGGGACCCCTTTGTTTGTGAGACAAGGGACCCCCTCCGTGCAACTATTTCACTGTTAAAGTCTATGAAGGTGTACATATCTTACCACCCTTTGGATTTGAACATGTGACCTCCTAGGAGGAAACATATGTTCTTAATCATTAATCCCACTGAACAATGACAATCTTGGTTTCTCTTATAGAGGTAAACCCATCTTTGCATTTCTAGTGGACCGAATTACAATTATTATGATTAATGCCCTACCATTTGAATCATATTGAACCCCACATTAAAGGAAATTTTGAGCTAAAATGGGCCTTACAAGAAAAAATACAGTTGATGAGTTGGAAATTCAATAACCAATAGAATTTCAAAATTTTGGGTCAACCATAATGGTTGAGTTGGACATCTAAAAGTCAAAGAAACTTATTTGTCACATTTTCATTTGACAATAGTTAACCACACATAAGCCACACCTTGGATAGGATCTTGGTGAGATCATCCTTGATATGGTAAATATTCTTGAGACATTGAATATCTAATATTCTATAATAGGTCACAACCTCTAGATATTAAAAAAATATTTATATTCCCCTTTGATATCATAAATATTCTTGAGACACTAAATATTCAATATTTAAAATACCACTACCTCCACATATTAAATTGTTTTTCCATAATAATTACTTCATAGTGATTCATTTTGGAATATGAAAATGATTTTATATTATTAATCTATTTAAGCCAAGAAATAATATTTTGATTTAAGAAAAAAAAAACATGTATTTTAAAGCAACGATAATTGAAATACTATAGATTTAAAATATAATTAAAATTACTTTTTAATTGGAATGAGTTAATAAGTGGACAAAATCAACTTTTTGTCTAATATTTTTTTAATCATAATCATGTTAAAATGTGCCAAAATCATTTGAGAAAAAGTGTTATGATTTTCAACAAAATTCCTCTCCACTTATTAACTTTATCCTTTAATTACGAGCTAAGAGCTAAAAACAATATAATATTAAAAATTACTAAAGAAAATTTATTTTTTTATTTCATTATTAAAATATAACAAAAGAAAAATCCAATAAGATTGTTGTAAGTATATTATCATTACAATTTAATAAATGAAAATAAGTATATTATCATTATAATTTAATAAAAAAGAAATCATATATTACATATTGAGTTTTAATAAAACATAATAAAGAAAAAATAAAAATATTAAATTAAATTTTAGTAAAGATTAAATAATAGTATTATTATTTAATTTAAATTAAATAAACATATGAAAAATAAAAAATATATATATTTTTTATATTAAAATTGTTAGAAATTATAATCCAAAAATATTTAATATAATATTATTTTTTATAATGTATTTTGTTAGATTAGATAGTAAATCTAGAATTTCTTAGAAGTAATAAAATAGAAAATTGTTATAATCCTTACTTATTTAATTTTTTATTTCATAATTAAAATATAACAAAAAGAAAATCCAATAAAATTCTTGTAAGTATATTATCATTACAATTTAATAAATGACAATAAGTATATTTCCCTTCTAATATAATAAAAGGGAAATATTGAGTTTTAATAAAACATAAATAAATAAAAATGAAAATATTAAATTAAAGTTTAATAAAGATTAAATAATAATATTATTACTTAATTTAATTTAAATAAATATATGAAAAATAATAATTTCCTTAATTTTTTATACAAAAATTGTTAGATATTATGATTCTAAAGTACTTAATATAATATTATTTTATTATACTTAGGCTTTTAGAGAATGTATTTTGTTAGATTAAATAATAAATCTGAAAAATAGGAAATTGTTAGAATCCTTATTTATTGTATATGGACATTTGTCATACTCACATGATTATGAGATAAGATATGATGAGTTTATTAAAGCATTCATTTTTTCATGTTGGAGATTGTAAGCTCTTCATTAATTATGTAATTTTTTTTTTTTAATAAAATTTGTGTATGTGAAAACACTTCTGGTATATTCAATTGGTATTAGAACATGGTGATACGGGTTTGGTGAAGAGGAGATTCCAAACTAAGAAGACATTGGAAAACTCTGTGCTGGTGGAAAACCCTAGGATGAGCATGATATGTCTTGCAATGATTTAAACCTTTATTTTTTGTGACTCCAATTTGTAGCGATTCCTGGTAGTGATTCCAATTCCAGTGATCTTCCATCCTTGTTCTCAGAAACTGGTGTAACCAGATATTTCAGGTCTTCTTCCAAGATATCCATTCTGAGTCTTTTCAAGTAGCAATTCATTTCAGTTACAATGAGTTTCCAAGTGTCAGCAGACTTTTGTTAGTGTAATAACCTACCTTCCTTCGCAATCCAGTGGTCTTTGTTTTATTGCTTTCAGAGTCTGCAAGGTCAATGAGATAGGGCTGCTCCATCATACCTCTCTTTAGTATCTCCTTTTGGTACTTCTTAATGAGAGAATTGTCATCAATACTCTTATTTTGAGATGCTTGAATCTCAACATGTTTTGTTTGATGTGAAAATTTCAATGAGTTATGTGTTTTCTCAGTACTGCTTGATGCATGAGTAACAACGCAAATAAGTGAAACATGCCCATGGCCACTCAAAGAAGATTGTAATAGACGAGCAAGTTTTGAATCCCTGTAAGGTACATGTGTTTCCTTCCCATCTGTCAACTTCGCAATAAAAGTCTCCATTTTCATCCACTGTCTCATACAATCCGCGGATTATCATTTGAAGAATTTAGTGCAACACAATGTGTGTTGTATGGTAACTGCAATGGGGCCTTTCAGATAGTATGCCATCTCTGGATAGAAAACCTGCAAAAGAGATCTTCTAGCGATCTAACATTCAATAAAGGAACATGTCAAGGAATAGTCCTGTAGCACTTCACAAGTGATTCCAACCATTTTGCATGAGATATCCCATGATTTTGCAGCTCGCCCACAATTTGGTAGCTTTCCCACGACTTGGTCCAGCTCGTAGTATCTCAGCACATCAATATTCAACGCATCAATCTCCAGATTGCCAAAGCCCACACACATATGTCAAATTTAAACAAAATTATTTTTTAATTATTTTGACATATTTTGTAAATAAAATTTTTATTGGAAGTCATAAAGCATAAAGCATAAAGTAAAGTGACTTTATGATTAGTTTTGAAGTGATAAGGAGTCTGATGTAATTTAAACTTAAAAGTGGGGCATCTAGAGACATTTTAAATTTTGTATTTGAAGTTTTACTTCAAGGGGCACGAACATAATTAAATCTAATGTAATTTGAAATAATGTTTACTTGGGGTTGAAGGGGATAGATAAAGAGAAAAATATTGTAATTTTTATTTTTTTAAGTTGTTTACGAATAAATAAAGGGTGTTTATAAGTCAAATTTTTAAATGAATTTGTAACAAAATTTTAAGAGTTGAATAGAGCCAAGTACAAAGCTCAATCACTTTTTCTCAAGTGACTATATGAGGGTCAAGGCCAAGCCCCAATAGTTCGTTTTTTTGCGACGTAGTGTGTGATGTGTTTTGATCTTATTTTTCGTGTGGTGCATGATCTCCTTTGGCACATAATTTTTTCTTTAAGCAAGTATTCACAATGTCCAAATTGATAAATTTGTTTTCCGAGTCTGATAAACTCGAATGCTCCAAAAATTACAGAGCATGGAAATGACATATGAAAAGTAATTTGATTTATAATGAGCTATGAAAGGACATATGTGATGGTGATGTTAAAACAAATAAACCCACTGACACATGACAACTAGCCAAATGAGAGTTAAATGATGAAAAATATTTAACATTAATTAAATCCTCTATAAATGAAGAGATGCATGCTCATATTGAAAATGCATTTGATGCATGGTATATATGGAAAACGTTTAAAGATTTATTTGACACTCAACTTGAAACAAAAAGGGTTGACCTTCAATTGAAACTGCTTCAACAGAGATTGACCGAAGGTGGATATGTACTCGAGTACATTTTCAGACTTAAGAACATTAGACAAGATATATCTAAGGCTGGATTTACCATGGTAGATGACAATACTAGTACTAGTAAGCCTTCAACTCAAAGTTCAATAGGAAGATGAGCTCAATTTAGTAATAGAGGACGTGGTAACACTAGTACATATGACCAAATTTGCAACGGTTTTTCGTTGACATTGCCACACTTATCTGTCACAATTTTCATGAAAGCCGAGTTTTTTTTTCGTCGGAATAATTTCGTTGCTCTATCGACGATCCATGTGTGCGTGGAAACATCAATGAAATTATCTTTCTATGTGTCACCACCTTCAAGTTCGGTTAACCTTATGCATCATCGCAATTACGACGAAACCTCGTTGCAATTACGACGAAACCTCATCGCAAGTACAATGAACAATCGTGGCAATTGCGACGAAAATTTATGACAAGTCAAAGACTTATGACGTAGATGTTGTATGTGCAACGAAAAATCGTGGCAATTTGCGACGAATACCCATGGCAATAGCGACGACATTGATTCATCAAGACCAAAGTTACGACGAAGATGTTGTATGTGCGATGAAAACCTATGGCAACTTGCAACGAAAATTCGTTGCTATTGCCACGGTGGTCAAAATGCAATTTTTTTCCGACGAACTATCGTCGATATTGCGATGATGGCATTAAGTTTTAAAAAAAATAATTACATGAGATATGGTATTACCATATTACATTGTAATATGGTAATACCATATTACATTGTTACCATATTACCATACCATATTACAATGTAATATGGTAATGCATTGTAATATGGCATTACCATATTATTACAATGTAATATGGTAATGCCATATTACAATGTAATATGAGATTACCATATTACAATGTAATATGGTAATGCCATATTAACCCACAATTAATTGCAAGCCAACATGAAGAAATATGAATTTGGAAAACAATTATTGTTTTGTATGGATTTTGTAGTTAGAGGATGTGAATTTTGTATTGAATTAAGAAATACAAAATTCGTTGTAAATTGGTTGATCCAAGATAATTTAATTGAACCAAGGTAATTCATGGGGTTAGCAAATTATTTAGGAATAAAATGTCTTTTCAATGCACATTAGAAAAGACAAGTATAACCTTTCAATTCATTGCAATTGAAAACCAAGTAACTGAAGCTTTGA
>SNQJ01S0219321.1:2119-15223 GCA_010110895.2 Picea sitchensis
TTTTTTTTTTTCTTCAAATGTGGGAAAATTTTATCATGATATGGTGGATTTAAGAAAAAAATTGGAAAACTGAACTATTTGAGGATTTAAACACAACTTGTTAATTATCATATTTGCAAAGATTCAATTCTTGTTTTAACATTAACATTATAATTGTATTGAGGAGTGGTGAGAAATGATGGTCCATCCTTCTCAAAACCTCTTTCTTTTCAGTATGTTGTTTGTAATAAACAGTTCAAAATAAATTCAAAATAAATGATATAATTTCTGGATGTTAAATCCTCCTTTATTTATTATGTATATTGTGGAGAAATTTGAAAATATGCATCCAAATTGGAGGTATCATAGCAAAGGTTACATGTTTATTTTTTTATATATATATTGAATGGTAATTTGCAAATTCAATGGTTTATGGCTCAGATTTATATGAATGGATTTTTTTGGACATGGACAAAACATTATTAGGCTTATCTTTGCTTTAAGGATTTATTTATTGTCAAGTTTGAAAACAAAGTTGATTATCAAAGAGTTTTATAAGAGGTCCCTAGTTTTGGGTAGAGCATGCCCTTTTGTGATTTAGTGATTCCATAATTTCAATCCTTCTTTATAACAAAGGTAACAGTTTGGGTTACACTCTGAAATTTCCCCTTTCATTTTTGGGATATACTGAATGTGTTAAGATTGATATTGGTAAGGGCCCATCTAATAAGATGTTATTACATCAAGGTAATTTTTTATGCGTTTATGAGAATAATACATTTTGGTCTCTACTTTGTTAACAATTATGGCATCTCTAGGTTTCTTATACTCATGCATATTCCTCTTCAAAAATAAACAAAGGATCAAAAAATGGAATTAGAACTCTCTATTATTAATTAAATAATAATAATAAAATAAATAAACAACTGAAAAAAAAAAATAATAATAATAATAATAATAATAATAAATAAAGTAAAAGATTAAAAATAAATAAATAAAATGAATTATTTTATTAATAGCATAAAATAGTAAAAATAAGAAAAAGATAAATTCATGGAAAACTAAATAAACCAAGGTTAAGAAAAAGGAGACTTCATGATTAATTACTTGATGAAAAGTGTAACTCATGTATGGATGGGTAAGAAGAACGTTATATATTGAAAGTGGAAAAGGAGTTGGAGAATTTTTTTTTGGAGCAATTGACGGAAAGGCTTGGAAAATGGCATAAATAGTTGATTGAGGGCTCTGATGATTGAGGGATTTATTGGGAGAAGAGTCGTCCCCCACACTATTGCGTCGTGTTGAATCAAATCTTGGATTGCAACAATATGACATTCATAGTGTCTTAAGTGAATTGATTTGTTCAACTCTTAGATAAGTTTCTCAATACTCACGTCTTCTTGTCAATTATGTAATCAATGATTAAAGTAACTTTATGTTTTTAATTAATAGTTGTAAATTGCTATATTTATTTATGTATTTAATTAAAATTTATATTTAACCCATTACATATGGTATTAGAGCATGATTCAACTATGTGTGATTTCTAATTAACTATGTTCTTTTGAAAATTTTATGTAAAAAAATGCTTCGGTAACATAAAACTGTTTCAAATTCATGGACTTCAGACCCCGCTGTTAAACATTAAATTGTTTTAGATTCATGGAGTTCTGACCCCATTGTTAATGACCACCATGCTTGATCATCGTTTCCACGGATATCAAGGGCATGCGATTTTAATTATAGTCTAGCACAAACACAAATTGTAAATCGACCCACTTTCTCATACATTATTATTTGAATTATTATTATAGTGTCAAGGAATAAGTAAATCAACCCACTTTCTCATACAAGTATTTGCCAATTTATAAAGAATTATGTTTTGTGGTTATGAGGATAAGAAGGAAGGAAATGGGATGATATTAATTCTACCAGATTTTGTTAAAATAATTCAGAATGGTGAAACTCAACCAAACTTCTTTTTAAAATACATTGGTCAAGTTTGTCGACTATATAATCAAATGTGGTTAAGCACATTCCATATTGGTCAAACTTGATTAGATTTTATCAAGATTGGAAGAATTAGCTCACACAACACAGAACATCTTGTATTATTGCACATAATGCACACAGATTACATACGTATATATAGTTGGACTCAGATCCAACCAATTCCAATCTTAGAGAGAGAAGCTGAGAGAATCTCTCAACTTCCTCAACAAACCCAAACCAAACTAAGTAAGCATAATCCTAACACCCTCCCTTAATGCTTACTTTACAAATTACAATAATACTTAATCACAATTACAAAAGAATTACAACATTTGATATTTCGTCTCTTTGTCTGATCTGGTCTTCCTCGGCTCTTTAAACTCACTCTGCAATCACCCGGTTTCCGCTCTTTCTTCTCCACACATTCGAGCTTCCCACTGACACATTTAAAGTCAAATACTTCTGACCATCTTTGACACTCTTTGTGAAACCGACACTTCTCAACCTCCAGAAGGATAGTCTCGACACTGAACCATTTTATTGATACACTTCCATCTGTGAAATTCCCCCGAAGAGAAAATTTCAACAGTTATATAGGACAGTGATCTAAGTACGAAATGTTTTTCAGCAATAAGTTAAACAATTGACCTTTCTACATACTTACAAAGTCACAAGGTAACCTGTAATTGTTGACTTTGAAGCACCGAAGTACAACAATAATCTTCAATTTTAACAGACTTGTAGACATATTTAAGCTAGTAACATGTTCTTGTGGCACCGAAGAACTCAAGAACTACATGCTTGAATAATATCACTATGTTACATATTTGGTTCTGCATTATTTGATTCTTTTCACACAACAAATTTCACATAATATATATCTAACATACATAAACAATAACTGTAGTATAGAAAAGTTTGAGAGGTTCATCATCACTGGATGAGTATTCATGCATAGCATCTAGTGAGTCATCAGCTATGTTAGTTGACTCTTTCAGTTTTCCATTTAGAAGATCATTGGCACGTGTTTTGCAATTTAGTACTGTATGTCCACGTCGTCGACAGTAGAAGCATTCAATGATTTTATTTGTTCTTCCTTTGGAGTATAGTGCAATTTCAGAATGTGAACTGACTTCCACTTCACCTTCCTTCATCCTCTTTTCTTTTGCTAAGAGTGTTGAAATCATGTCTTCCAGAGTTCGAGAGGGCATTTGAGTTAAAGTAAAAATAGCATTGTCATATTTTTGAGACAAAATATTCAGCAAGATTGCTTTTGCATCATCTTCATCAACTTTAGAGTCGGAGTCAACCTCTGCCAATTGTGCTAACAAAGACTTTAGATCATTTATGTGAGAAGACAATGATACTTGATCATGCATTTTTAATTTGAATAGTTGTAATTTTAATGAAAACTTGGCATTTACAGCCTTTTCCCCAAATATTATACTCAATTGTACCCACATTTCTGTAGAAGATTTTTCCAAATCTATTAGATGTAGTTGGGAATCTGCAAGAGACAATCCAAGAATGGACTTGGCTCTATCATATTTATCTGTAGGTGCCTTCTCTGTACCTTTTACTATTCCCCATAAATTCCTATGCATCATTTGAAGTTGTATTTTTACTTTCCAAGTATGAAAGTTAAAACCATTAAATTTTTCCAATGTAATATTCTCCATATTAACAAAAAAATTTAATCAAGAAATGAATACCTCTGCACAACAATCAATTCACCTCAATTGCCCGCCATTTCCCTCCAAATATGCAACAATTAGCTCTTTAAATAATAAATAGATCATGGAAATAAAATAGCGGCTCAGCAATAAATAGATTACAGTGGCTCTCTATTGCTAAGGCGGCTACAACAGCTCCTTCAACAGCTGGTTATGACGTCTCTTCTCTCTTCAGTCTGTAGCAGCGTCTGCAATATTAGAATTTGTCTCTTCTCAACAGCGATTAAATTCAATCTCCTCCACAGCGAACGTCTCCATGGCTAATGTTATGGGTAATAATCTCACCTCTCACCTCAACTCTGATACCATATCAAGATTGGAATAATTAGCTCACACAACACAAAATAGCTTGTATTATTGCACATAATGCACACAGATTACATATGTATATATAGTTGGACCCGGATCCAACTAATTCCAATCTTAGAGAGAGAAGTTGAGAGAATCTCTCAACTTCCTCAACAAACCCAAACCAAACTAAGTAAGCATAATCCTAATAGATTTCACCAAGTTTGGCCCAAACTCAAATGATGAGACTCGGCTTATTTTGAAACACATTCGGGACACTCTTATTTCAATGGTGCAGAGTAAGCCTTGAGTTTAGCCCAAAATAGTCCTAAGTAATTTTTGAAAAAAAATGGCAACTATATAAAAACAAAACAAGTAGTAGAATCAAGCATGTATATGAATACTTAAAAATCAGAACAAGTATTTACAAATTACAATTTATTGTCCTCGAATACCTCTGCAAAATGATTTTCCTGTATACTTGTTTTATGTTGCAGTTTATTTCAATTTTCAGCATTATCTGCCTGCCCACTTTCACACAATTTTCTTATATACATGTTTTGTGTTGCAGTATATTTCAATTTTTAGCAGTATCTACTTGCCTACATTCTCTACAGCAGTCATGCTTTTGGTGTTTTATGGTAGCATCATGTTAGTTGTTTAGGAGGCTAGTAGGGTTTTTGGTTGTTTCTCATATTTTGTTGTTACGAAGGAACACATTGCTATTCTTCATGGATTTCATTCCATATAATTCAAAAGCTCTCTTTGACTCTGGTTCATGCTGAGAGTTCTATTTTTAGAAAAAATTCCTTGTTTGGCCTTTAGTTACCCACTTTGGCATTTATTTTTTCTAGTTTTCTTTTTTAGATTAACTAGCTTTTAGAGTTTCAATCATTTTGTGTTTCTTGGAATTCATTCTAGAATCTATATAGAGAATACAATGTTTATTACGTTGTAGTCTAAACACTCTAAGTTTTGGCTTTTCTCTGGTGATATTTTCCAGGGAAATTTGCTCGAAATCTGGTGAGAAATTGTTAGATCCGTAGATTTGAGTGATTATTTCTATATAATCTGAGTGTCACAGGGGCTTTTCATCATGTTGAATCCATTTATGCATTCAAAAATGGATTTTAAACAATAAAAAATAGTGTTTTCATACAAATTTGTGTCACTAGATTTCGACGAAAAAAACCAAAACGTAGAATAGTTAGACAACATAGTTTATTACAATCCCATCAATCAAATTCAGAATGTTAAGAACTGGAAATAGATCCAGTATTTTCTCATAACTTTAGCACATGGATTTTCATCATCATTAAATCAAACTACTCGAAATATCGAGTGTGACATTTGTATATTAATGACATTTTTTCTTCAATTTCACGAATGCATTTCAAGATTGTAGATTCTTCCATTTCTAATGAAAACCCACCTAAAAATGTCTATTCAAATCCTTTTTTCACCTCTCATAATGAAATTTTGAGTATGCAACTTGTTGAATGGAAATATTATTGTTTCTAATGAATCTTAAATATGTGCATCGATTATGATTTTTGTGAAATTTATTGGGGTAGTTTTATTCAAATCCTTTTTCACCTCTCATAATGAAATTTTGAGTAGGCAACTTTTTGAATGGAAATATTATTTTTTCTAATGAATCTTAAATATGTGCATCGATTATGATTTTTGTGAAATTTATTGGGGTAGTTTTAACTAGATGGGTATTGCATATCTTTTTGGCATAAATGGAATGAAAGATGCTTTGTAACGGTGCTTAGGGTTGTATGCATGCACATGGAAAGGAGTTAGGACATAGTTAGGATCTATTTTTTTTAATAAAATGTTTTTTTTACAATTAATTGATCCAAAATATGTATAAGGCATTTTATCAAAAAAAAGTATACTGCAATACATAGGTGTCACAATATAAGAGTCATTGAAAACTAGATCACTAGATAACTTACAAGGCCAAATATAAAAACGTTGGATAGGCCAATTAGGAAAGAAACAAAGAAAAGAATAAAAGAAAAACAAATTTATTCCTTGCATTACTTCGGTTCATAACTTAGCCTAACTTAGGATAGGAAAGAATAAAGAGAACAACAAAATGATATTTTGCCTTTCGATTCCCCATTGTTGATGTTTAGATTTGTCAAGATCCAAACAAAAACCTCACGCAAATATGAATCCCTCTATGTTTTTATAGAGGTGGTACTCATTTGTCATAATATGAAAGATGTGTCTTGATTACTCTTGGATTGGGGAGAATTCTAAACATCAAATCCAAAAATATTTATTGCTTAATTTTATATGAAATAGTTCTTGATAACCAGATTTATTCTTGAATGGACCAGGCAACTTTTTAACAATAAAAATATGAAGAAAGACTTCAACATCAAAATAGATATATGTTGAGTTGAATTATTACAACCCTTTGAAGCACATGCAAATAAAGGATGCACCCATATCTTCTCATAATAAAAGGAATGAAATGGTTTTGATCATTTCAAATAAATTTAAATGAGTATTGCAGTTAAAACTGAAATGAATCTGATAAGCACAGTCCAAATATCTCACACTCAGAAATCCCAATGTATGAGGAATCATTGAAGTGATTCCTTGAAGAAGTTGTCTATGGAGTTTCATAAAAGATATTCAACAATACAAAACAACTCACCAAACCAATTGACTAAACCTTCATAAATAAAGCTCGCCAAATGCAAGGAATAAACCTCCATGAATAACTTAGACAATTTTGGCTTACATTTATTAGTCACACATATGATTGTAAAATACTCCATGATCTTTTTAGAGAAAGATTTTTTGAAACAATACAAGAAAGACACTCAAAATCTCAACCTTGTGCTCAGTTCAGAAATACAAGCATAAAGCCTTGAGAAAATAGTGTTGAAGAAAATGAAGAAGAAGCAAAATGGAGATATTTTATTTTATAATCAAAGACCTAACTGCATGTTAATGGTTGGATCTTTCTATTATGGTCTTCTGATTGTCTTCTAACCCCTTCTTTGATGGTGCCCCGTCTCTTTTAAAATATGTTTCCAATGCTTCTTGAGGTAGTTAGGGTTTTCTCTTTTAGAATTTTGCACATGCTTTTCTTGGAGTAACCACTTTAATTAATACTTCATTGAAGACTCGTTAATGAACTTAAGTCATTGGAATTCATGCCTTAAATTGAGCCCTATTTAATCTTTAATAAAAGTCATTAAATAAACTTTTATTTTCAAAAAATTTAACTGGCTTCCCTTTTTAAAAGTGGATTGTTTTTAATTTTCTGAGCAAGATATTTAACCTTTCAGCCATGGAAAACATTCTATATGAAATATTTATCATCCTACCTTTCCAATGAATCCTCTTGAGCACAATTTGCAGTTTTGTATCTCAATATATAAGCTTGTGAAGTTGAGGTTCAAAGCAAATTTATCAGCAAACCATGAAAACATAGTTGACTTTTATTTCAATTTCTGAGAGTATTATGGCCAATTTTATCTCTTGAAACCTATTCCATTGTCTTCCTCGTCAAATTTAATTTTCAACAAGGTATAGTTTTAAGAAAACAGAGGTAGGGAGCTCAAGATATCATCTCAGTAACTCAAAGACTTAGCCATCGTTCATCAATTTCCCAGGTCAATCTTGGCCCTCCATTTAAATTCCTCTTTTTAAAATAAATTTCAATCCCACATGCATTTTGTTATTTGAGAGTTAAATATTTATATAGTAAATCTTATCCATATGATTTATGTGAAAGAAGAAGAGACTATGGAAATCGACCCTTAGGAAAATTCATGAATTTAATAAAATTGTGATGGACCACTTGCCTAGTCAGCGCCCAGTAAGAATACTAGTCATATCCTAGTCAATGGTGAGTCATCGTCGACTTCATTTCCATTTGTCACGGTGTCATTATTTTTGATGTGTCATAAGATGACCGGTCTCCATGTGCCCTCATGTGATTGGATGTCATGTCTTCCACATGTCGTTAAGTGATAAGTTAATGATTAAAGGGAAAGGGAGCTAAAAAAAATGTTAAGGAAGGGGGAAGTGGGGAAATGGAATGAGAGGCGAGTGATGTAGGATAGAGGAGTAATGGAGGGTTATCGGAGGTGCGAACGTGGATTGGAGGTGGTTTATGAATCCATAGAAGTGAGGGGGAAGGAGAGATAACGAGAGTGAACCCATAGTGGTGAGTGAAGTGAGGGAAAAAACAAAAAAAAAACTTAAGTATGGGACTACGAGTGAGGTGAAGTGAGGAGAGATCAGGGTGAATCAGAAAATATTCTACATTTAGAAAAGTAAGAGAGGAGAGGAAGGAGAGTATAGAAGTGAAAAAAATCTAAGTATGGAAGAGTATAAGAGAGGAGAAGAAGGAGAGTATAGAAATCAAAAAAGGAAGGAAAGTATAAGAGAGGAGAGGAAGGAGAGTATAGAAGTCAAAAAAGAAAGGAGAGTATAAGAGAGGAGAGGAAGGAGAGAAGGAGAGTGTAGAAGTGAAAAAAAATTATGTGGAAGAGTGGTAGAGTAGAAGAGTGTATAGGGGAAATGTTGAAATAAAACTAAGTATGGAAGAGTGGATATCTTGAGCATACGGATTTAGATTTTGAATTACACCATGTACTGGGTCTCAGAGATACGCCATGAAATTATAATCATTTGAAATTTTTCTTTTTTTATATAATTTTGTTTTAGTATTCCAAAGAGCGGGAAATTGAGTTGACCAAATTTTCAATCAACACCTACCCAAAGCAACAAAGAAGAAATCAACAAATAATTTTATTGACCTCTTTTGCTTGGCATGAATGAAAGGTGTATGTAAAATGAAGTTATCATTTCATTGGTGGATATGATGTAGTTAAATGAACAACTCAAGCTAGAGTTGACTTCAAAGGGGAATATGTTGGCTAAGTTTCATAATGATATTGAGAAATTAGAGAGAAGACTTATAAATTAATTTTCCAAGAGGCTTGGAGCCCTTATCTATGTGATCTATGGGAATTAATATCTAATTTGAATGTAGGAGGTGGGTTGTCTTATTATTATATAAGAAGGATATGAATGTGATCTGTGTATATATGAAGATTATCCATGTAAAATAGATAAAAGGGATATGAATGCACTGTAGAAATAACTTTTTTAAAATAGAATATATTGATGTAAAATGAGCATTATCGAATATTTAGGGAAGGACATCTAATTTGACACATTATAGTTTTTTTAAGGTTATTTATGGTATTAATGAGATTTGAAGATGACAACTTAGCGATAAAGAAATAATTTGGTAATAGAAAATTTAATGTTGATATGAATGATTGATAAGAGGTAGTAGCTTAAGTCATAAGATTATCCATGTAAAATGGATATGAATGCAATGTAGGGAATAACTTTTAAAAATTAGAATATATTGATGTAAAATGAACATTATCATATATTTAGGGAAGGACATCTAAGTTGACACATTATAGTTTATTTAAGGTTGTTTATGGTATTAATGAGATTTGAAGATGACAACCTAGCAATAAAGAAGTAATTTGGTAATAGAAAATTTAGTGTTGATATGAATGATTGATAAGAGGTAGTAGCTTAAGTCATAATATTATTCATGTAAAATAGATAAAAAGGATATGAATGCACTGCAGGGAATAACTTTTAAAAATTAAAATATATTGATGTAAAATGAGCATTATTGTATATTTAGGGAAGGACATATAAGTTGACACATTATAGTTTATTTAAGGTTGTTTATGGTATTAATGAGATTTGGAGATGACAACCTAGCAATAAAGAAGTAATTTGGTAATAACAAATTTAGTGTTGATATGAATGATTGATAAGAGGTAGTAGCTTAAGTCATAATTAATGGTTATTGGGTTGAATTTTTTCCGAGGACATTTCCTCTTGAAGAGAGGAATAATGTTGATTATAATATGCATTGATGACTAATATGAGTTGTGGATTATAATATGTATGGGTTGATTCCAAAACTTATAAATACGACTCAATGGGTTCAAAATTTTTGATAGAAAGTGTAGGATAGGAGAAACTATAACACACATGTTTCTTATGCTCTTAGAATAAAGGTAACACAATGAACTAATCAACTTTACAGAATAGTAGTACAATTATGTGAAAGTACATATCAAATGAAAAAGATAAACACCTTAGCATAAAGACAATATTCTCCTAGCTAGTCAAAGATTAGTGATAGTTGAGCGAGGTGCCCAATTTGAATAACAAAAATATGAAATTGATATGACTAGAGTAGTTAATTAAAGCTTAGATGACTCAATGGATAACATTGAACTGCTAGGGGAACTATGAAAATGTAATAAATCCTAGGGCCAATTTATGCGATAATAGTGTAGGGGTGTCTCTCTCTCAAGTGAAAAGTTGTCTTGAGGATATTGATGAGTTGATTGAGCAATATGAATGATGAATAAGGATGATTGGTAAGGGTTATAGTCATGACCTATATAATTTAAAGTGTAAATTTAGGAAGATATGAAATATAACACTCGTAATTGGAAAGGAATGGCAAGTGATGGATTGGAAAAAGGTTTAAATGTTCAAAGTATAACAATTGTATACTTTTTGGTTTAAATAGATCTTCAAAGACAACGAAAATATACCATGTGATAAATGAGTCTTAGAGACTAATGAGAAAATACCTAGCATGAAGAGTAAGAAGATTGAATTATGAGTTATGTGTCTATATTAGATAAGTTAATCCTTCTTAGGGTAATCAATGATAAGTACCAGGTGGTGGATAAATCACCAGAGTGTAACCATTCCTTCATGTATGTGGATTAAACATGACATAGAACTTAAATAATGATGGCCTAGTTGTTACATGTTATTGGGTATAGAGGTCCTTGAATGTATAAGCTAATGATATAAAGTGATATACACCTTGGGTAATGATCAAAAGTTTACAAGGATGAGAATATAATTTTGATGTTGATGATTTAAGGAATGCTAGTAAGGCTATTAATAACTTATGTTGAATTTTACCAAATGCCACCACGTGGGAAATAATACATGGTTAGAGATTGTGGTTCTAGAAGTTGGGGTTTACTTGGAAGCTAATGACATTCTCAAATAAGGAAAATATATGGAAACTTGAGCATATAAATAAGGTGAAGATACCTACCTTATAAATTGTCAATTTTCTTATGGAAAGAAGAGGAAATTATTATTGGAAAACAATTATTAGCTTTATGAGAACACAGACTCGTAGTACTAATGATCCTTTGTACAGTTAGCTTGGGCTAACAAAACGAACCAAGTAAATCCATGTGCTAGATGAATGTTTTAATAATAATTCATAGGTTTTATCACCTGATAATGTTTTATAATGTGTTTAGGTAATTGTAAAAAAGTAAACATGTTAATAGATGCCTTCATAAATGCAAGGAAGTTACTAACAATAAATCCGATGCATTGATTTTGGAGGACAACTAAGAATATGCGAGCATCTTTAATGCGTAGCCATCATATTAAAATTTAAGGTTAAAAGATCATTAATTCTACCCATTACCAATAAGTGTAAGGCCCACCAATATCTTAATTATAAATATATTAGAAAAATATAAACAATAATATCAACCTATGTGATGCATATACTCTAAACATAATCGATATTGTATTTTTTATCATCAATAACTAACATATGTCATGAGCACATTTATGTAAGGAGAATATGCTTCGAACAAGATAACTTAAATTTATAAATATAATTATTAAAATATATATAATTATAAAAGGATAATCGATATTGTATTTTTTTTTATGGAACATTATCATCAATAACTAACATATCTCACGAGCACATTTAAGTAAGGAGAATATGCTTCGAACAAGATAACTTAAATTTATAAATATAATTATTAAAAAAATTATAATTATAAAAGGATAATCGATATTGTATTTTTTTATGGAACATTATCATCAATAACTAACATATCTCACGAGCACATTTAAGTAAGGAGAATATGCTTCGAACAAGATAACTTAAATTTATAAATATAATTATTAAAAAAATTATAATTATAAAAGAACAAGTTCATATATGTTATATTAATATATAATATTAAAAAGATTTTAATGTTTATTTAATATTTTTATTAATAAAATTAATATTAATATATAATTTTGATATAATATTTATATGATTTTAATATATAGAGAGAGATAAATTGTAATATTTTTATTAATAAATTTAATATCAATATATAAAAATTATTTAATACAATATTTTATGCGAACTTGAAAAAAAATAAAGATAAAGAAATATGAAATGTATACTATATATATATTTTTTTATCAATATCTATAAAATTGAGGTAATGTTTTTTATATCTAAACTTAAATATTAATAATAATAAATATAAATCCACAATTTTATTATTAAATAAATTTCATTTATCATGTCAATATTTTTTTTCTTAAGTAACATATACATATGGGAAGCCTGTGATCTATGTTGTTAAAAGTGGAAATTAGAACCAGGCCCAAGCTATGAAACCCAAGCTCTGAAAAGTGGTTCATGACATGAGTAATCGTCGTATCAAAGTTAACCAAAAAGAACAGATGAACAAGGAGGTCAGAGGTCGAGACTATGCTTTCTTAACATCTAGCAAAATAAAGGTAAACTTGAAATTGTCAAACACCAGAAGCACCTTGATACCCATCAGCCGACGAAGATCTAGGTGGAGCTGGAGCGAAGGTGAAAGGTTGACTATATGTTGGGCATCTTATTTTTTCAGGCTCATTTGAGAATGAATAAAAGAACATGTCCAATCGATGGTAAAGAGTTTCTTGGAGATGTAACTGATCTATGATGTCCCTTCTCATTTCAAAAATGAGATTCAATTGCTCTACATAGAAACTTTTCTACAGGGTCGTCTTAGACATTGTTTCCTCAGACTGTGAAACCATTTCACATTCATGTCCATATTTCCCAAGGTCCCTTATTCAATTGATATTGGAGTTACTTCATCAAGAACATGGAAACCGTTGTATTCCTCCTGCTACAGGGTCGGGTGTAACATCCCGCTCTGGCACACCTACCAAACTTATTCTTTGAGGACACTTGCTCGCA
>SNQJ01S0219322.1:0-15224 GCA_010110895.2 Picea sitchensis
CATGGTTGTTTAATGGCTAGATGAGATTCTTGGAGTGCTCTATAATGAGGAGATTGAATAAGAATGAGAGAAAATGTGTTGGGTTGAGAGATATAGAAGCCTATAGGTTGGTTTCATCCCCCTAGTAGCCTCATATCATAGGTTAGGGGTGGTATATGCACTGGATACATATGATTAGGTGGAAAATTTCGCTCATGTAACTAGTTTCTTGGACCAACTTCTGTTAAAAGCTAAGTGCTCTACTGTTGTTTATGAATATGGAACTTAATGCTATTTTTTATTAATGAAAACGATGTAACTTTCATGATGTGTGTGCTTATGTTTAAATTTGGCATTGAACATGTGATTGCCATGAATTTTTGTTAATACATGCTTGTTTATTTCCCCTTCATTTTAATTGTCGCAATTATGCATGCATTTTATTTAATTATGTCCCTCTTTGGGAGGTTTACTTAGTTGGTATTATGTGTATATGACTTCTTAGGGATGAAATTTGAAATCCTTGAATCATGGCTACTTTTCCTATGGCTAAGAGTCTTGGGTGGAAATGCCATAGTGGTGATGGTGTAAGGCACGTATCAAAGTGTTATGAGCTTCTCGTGGGGTCTTATGAGTCTCTCTTTCTGCAAATGAAACCATAACTTGTCACCAATCTAGAACCTTTGTGGAGTCTAATGTTGATTGTGTCACTACTTTTTCCTGGTGTTGGCTTTATATATACTATCATTAGATTATTGTTGGATGTGGTATATCCGTTCAATTAATTTGTTTCTTTGTCAACCACATTATGATTATTGGTTGACCCTTCTTGTGTTAATGCAATGTGTAGAGATACATCAGTTGGGGCCAATTATTGGAACCCTAAGAATGCCTAAAAATGGTCATGGCCAATAGAACTATGAAGAGTTGTGTTGTCATTAACATATTGAAGATAAGGAAGGATTGAAACCCATGTATGTGGATTCTTGTATATATACATTTTGATGATGTGTACAATCATCCCATTGAATACCTCTCTCTATCCATTGGTTTAGGGATGGAATGAAGTTGATTTGGTTAGTTTGGTGTCCATCATGGACCAAAGGTTGGGCCAAAAGATACTACAGAACCTGTTAAGCAATATTTTTTGGAAATCCAAAATGAACCTAAACATGATAAACCAAGAGATTAGTAATGGATTCTTATGTGACACTCTTCTTTAAAGGTGCCAAAGTTACGATCTTATAAAATTTATCAACAATCACAAAAACACAATCATCAACATGTTTGGTTGAGGGAATGCTTGACATAAAATACATGTAAATTGAATCCTCGAGATTATCTAGTGTTGGTAAAGGAATGAATGATCATTGCTTCTTGATTGAAGGTTTAGCAATGTCCCATGGGGCATTCAATGCACAATATTCTATATTTGTTGACATCTTGTTGGAGCTTCGATCAGTAGAATACATTTTTCACCAATGGCACTAAAACCCCACATTGAAATGCACTTCCACCCAAATATAGTGTGCCTCCAAAACCATCTTCTCATGCTCACCCAAGGGCCATAAATATGACACAAAATTCCAAACTAGAGGTGAAAGTATGAAACTCTTTTACCCACAACCAATGTTTGGTATGTAGAGGTGATTTGAAGATCATTTTCATATATTTGTGGCCACTTTGAAGTCTCGTTTCCATATGAATTGAGTGTTAAAAATTTGGTATGCTCATTTAAACATAGACAATGTCACGTCATTGTCACCCAACCATAGGCACAAGGCCACCCCCGAGCACCCTAACCTTTACTTAGAATAATTCTGGCAAGCCTACTCCAAAACCAACAGACAAACTCTAGCTGCTAACTACAACAACAACTTAAGACAAGTAGATCACTCCTTCTCCAAGGGTAGTGCACAAGAGAGATAGACTCCATATCCACAGAACAAGTACCATACACAACTGCAACAACTGCAGCTGCACTACTCTCTCAAACTTGTGCCATACTTAGCAAGAATATCACCAAGAATGTCACCAAGAGAATCACCAAAAATATCATTTGATAGTGCTAAAGAGAGACCAAGACCAAGAGATGACCATACACCCTTATTCCTCCTTGTAGCTACAGTTGTAGCTGCAACTGCATCTCTCCACAAGAATTGTGCACTAACTGGGTATCCAAATGAGCTAAAACACCCTCTATTTATATTAAACTGTCCAATGACTTTTCTGGCTAGGCCAACCTAACTTTCTGGTAATTATATTTTATGTTTATATTTTTCTTGTGGAGCCAACTTGTATTTCTGGAATATAATATTCTAATATTATTTATTTAGCTAGCCGACTTGTCTTCTAGGGTTTCCACACATCTGTTTAATGGTTCACTTTCTTATGGAATATTCTATTTTAAGTCAAAGGTTACATGTGGAGGTTAATACCTCCCATAGCTACCAAAACGTCAACACTGAGGACCATGGTCAATGCCATAAATGAATGTCAACTGAGCTATTATGTGACTTGATTGGTGCKTATGTTTCTATACTTGATGKTCAACTGGAATAATTTTATAGTAYRTGGGCCATGTATGATGGTGATCATTCCGCAACTTGCCACATCTCTACATAATTGTAGAGGCATATGTTCATATGGATGATTGTTTCATTTCCAAAATATAATGCTTCCATTGGTGATAGGTCCATATAATGGAGTAAAKATACTTGTCATAAGTGGGGTATATGTGAATTGTGTCAAATACTATTTCGTTGTGATAGTCCACTAGATGTCCATGTTGTGTGAGGAATACATTGAMAACATAATTCGAGGAACCCATTTCAATTTTGAATGATTATTGCATATTTAGGAGAATGAGGATTGCCACTATTCAAATGTGATTTTTTAGCTCCTTGAATGTTTTTTTTGTTTTTTTAGCCCAATTAAACTATTTCTTAGCTCCAACACTGGTCACTTGGATTTCAGGCCAAGCAATATGAGAAAGCACAACATCAACCTACGGTAAAAGTTGGCAAGGAATTAGAAGATGACAATACTTGTTAGTGCATTTGAGGCTGACTAGTGGTGGGTGAATTGGATCTTGCCTAGATCCACATGCACACCATGATCGTTTACGGTGTACCTATGATATTGAATTTGTTGCATGAACATCCTTGGGTCGACATACCTTTGATATTGAAGTTGATACTCCATGTTCCTTATCATGTCCTTGATAAGGAAAATGGAGTATCAACTTCAGGCTATCTAATCCATTTTGACTAAATTATCTAATTCATTTGCGATGAAGGATTTGGGTGCTACAAATCAAATCCTTGGTATGAGAATAACAAGAGATGGGAAAAATCATAAATTAACACGGTCTCAAGGTGAGTAAATAGAGAAGGTGTTGGAAATATTTAAAATGCAAAATGAAAAACTAGTTAGTACACCCTTGGCTAGCCATTTCAAACTGACTAAGGAGATGTGTCCCAAGCACAAGATAAAATAGACTACATGTCTAAGATTTCGTACTTATTGTAAATTGGCAGCTTGATGTATGCAATGGTGTGCACAGGGTCGGATATTGCACATGCAATGGGAGTTGTGAGCAGGTATATGAAAAATCTAGGTAAAGAGAATTGGAAGGTAGTAAAGTGGATACTTAGGTATTTGAGAGGTACTACTACTCATGAATTATTTTTTGGAGGTTCAAACACTATTCTATAGGGATATTTTGATTTAGATATGGCAGGTGATATATGTAGTCGGAGCACCACAAGGTATCTTTTTACTGTAGGTGGAATAAAAATAAGTTGTATTGCAAAATTGAAAAAGTTTATTGCACTTTCAATAATGGAAACAAAGTATGTTTCTACTACATAGGCTAGTAAAGAGATTATTTGGTTATAGAGGTTTATGGAGGAATTGGGAAAGAAGAAGGAGAATATAAGGTTTTACAATGACAATCAGAGTGTCATTCATCTTGCAAATAACTCAACCTTCCATTCTAGGAATAAACATATACATCTCAAGTACCATTTCATATGATCAATTTTGGAAGATGAACAATTGAAGTTGGAAAAGATACACAATAGCCAGAATCATGATCCGGTTTTGTGAATTCTCCCTTTTCACTAAGAAACATTCACATGACAATGCGATTTTTCACACAATTGTGTAATTCACAATTGGAATGTACAATTGTTTAGATTCTCCCAGAATCATGATCCGGTTTTGTGAATTCTCCCTTTTCACTAAGAATGTACAATTGGTTTTTGTGAATTCTCCCTTTTCATGTACAATTTCTTAGATGACGCAATTGTACATACACACGACAATGCGATTTTTCTACTATTTGATTGTTACAACTTAATCTTTTAGCATTCCTAATGAATTACTCCTTCAAATATGTTTTAATAAAAGAAAAGTGGGAATTCATGAAACTCAACTCCATATGCCTCTCTAATATTTCTTATTTGTAGGTACTATTTGAAGAAAATGCAAATAGGCCTTATCTCTTAGATGATGCACTTGTACATTCCCCTGATAATGTGGTTTAAAATTAGTGATGTAATTGCATAAAGAGAAAATGATATTATTAATTAAGAAATTTTTTGTATTAAAATTTAAAATTTATCTCTTTAATAATAAATGAAAAACTAGAATTTTTTTCAATGCATATAACCTTTTTACATGGTATTCCACTAAACAACAATCTTAGACAAAGACTAATGTAAGTAACTTGTAATTCATATTTGTTGGAGTATATAAAAATATACTTGAGGATATGAGAAGATGAGATGTAGGGATAATTTTCAGGATGAAAATTTATCTCAAAATATAGTTCAACCTTGGCGAATCTTACTAGTCATTAATGTGAAAACTATAAAAATTTTGACGATATTTTTGTAAAAATATTCAAATTTACAAGGATTTTGTATAGTTTCTATAAAATTTGGGATATTTTTAAGGTGAAACAATTTTATTCTATAAAATTTGGGCGAATCACTTTTACAAAAAATGGAAATTGACAAATCGTTTTTCTAGAAAAAGCATGGAAAATTAGCCCATGGCCGAAATTTATCCCCTAAAAATTTCAGTGGTGACATTTGGTTGCATATCTTAAAAATATAATTTTTATTTATTTATTTAGTAATGAATTAGAAATATAGTTCCTTTGCTAAATGGACATAACATTTTTACATGATAATATAAAAAATAACATGTTAGGGACAAATAGTCATAAAAAAAAATTAATCATAGTTCATTAAAGAGCTTGAAGTTCCAAAAAAAATTAATTGTTTTTTAACATGATGGTTGTAAATGGTTGTTAAGTTTTTATATCCAACATCATAAAATGAAGAAAAAAAACATAATTGGCAAATTATAGATAACCAAAATAAAATGGCACATCCACAATAAAAGTGTTGAAATAAAACATGTAGATTTCACTCTTCGTTTCCATCATCCTAATTATTTTCCTTTCTTGGAATTATAACATTTTTGTTATCAAAAAGATGTTTTCATCTGGGATCGTGTCTTAGTATGAACCTCCAAACCCTATCCAACACATTCAAGGAACAAAACACTTGATTGCAATGTTTTGGAAAAACATAAGGCTCCTTATTTTCAAACCACATATTTTAGAGTTGATACATATTATCCCACTATCACGATTTTCCTTTACGTTACTTTGGTTGAATGTATCCCCCGCCACTTGCACTTGAAAATAACACATTGGAAATATGAGAAGTCTACTTGCATGATGTCTTGTATTTTTCCTAGGTAACCTAACTTCCCCTCTATTAGGTTATGATAATGGTGGCTAACATGACTAGATTGGTAAAACTTAGCCTACACTCCACAATCCATCGTGACACATATCTCATCAACAACCTCAATGCGAAAATCATGTCCATATGGAACAAATGCACCTGTAAAAATGTGAACAAAAGAACGATTTCATATGTCTAATAACATGGGAATTAATAAAACACAATACATGTTATAATTCAATGCGCATTATAAAGTGAATAATGCATGTAGAGAGATTATTATAAAGTTAGTGCTCCTGGTCCCTATGTTAGTGCATCCTCTTCATCACATGGATAATGATCAGACACAACATATTTCTCTTCGATATGGTCAACCACCCAACTGTTGGAACAAATCATTGGAATATTTTACTTTAAATTATTAGGATAAGGCATGCTTCTATCATTCAACCATTTTAATTTTTTCCTATCACTGTCCCATTTCCTATCACTGTCCCCTTCCCTTTTGTCCTTATCTCAATGGTCATCCCAAACCACTGTGCCTAGTGTGTTATTGATTTTCTTTATGTACTCACTAGCATAATAGAATGACTTGTATACTATGTACCCATTCACTGTAGACCCCTCAGGTTTTTCCCTTTATGGAACAAACCCATTCATATTTTTCATATGAACTCTAATAATAACATCCAAAAACATGAGACGAACTCGGATAATTCAACCTCTTATCTAGGTGAATTAAAATATGGATTTGCAAATCCATAAAACTCATGGGTAGTTCCTTCTCAAACATACAAACAATATTATCTCTCTCTCGATGTCATCATGGAATGCCAACCTTATGAATCTCCTTTGATGCAATCCAATGTAAAAATGTAGATAATTTGGATATGGCACACCACAGGTCCTAGGGGAAGTCATGGTTCACAAAACCATGCATGAGCAAAGGATAATGGCACTAAAAAATAAACACATGCAAAATTAATTGGCATCATTGTGACTACATAGCATATTATAACCTACACCATAGAAAAATAAGTATGTAATCTACATACATACCCTTAGAAGGTTTACATGATCACGTTATTTCAACCCCAACAAATGTTCTTCTAAGGAACATCATAGAGTCAACTCATATAAAGAAAGTTCCTTCACAACAAATGTAACATCCTTTGCCAAAGAAAGATCATCTTCTAAATCCATGGGAAATCAAATTATTTAAAGGACTAACACAGACTATCCTCTCCTATACTTTCTTTTTGTTGGACTTGTAATCCTTGGGATTGCGTTGTAGTAATATTTGTGTAAATATGAAAATTTGTAGGTGATAAGAAGCATCATCTATTATGAAAGACCATCATTAATTTTCTTTTTATTTATTCACCTATCATGTTAATGCAAAACACATATGTGGAGTTACATTTTCTATGAGCTTGGCCTGACAGTGGTATCATAGCATAGGTTAAATCCATGATTTCCCTTGGAATTTTCTTCCTTCATCATGTGAAAAAAAAATCCTTCTAACTCTTTCCTATCAATCTTCCTTCCTGTCAACCTCTCTAGTTGATTCTCTAATCAATTCCTTCTCTGATTGATTCATTTGTATTGTACACTAGGGTTTCTCTCCCTCATTTCTCTCAATCCTGTGGTTCTTCATATGACTGGTCCATGACAAAACTCATGCAAATCCTATTTTATGTTGCAACTAAACCTTAATTTCCATGCATTCCAACAATGAACCTTGTTGGGTTGATCTAATGGTCTAGATTCCTCAACATTTTCTACCAATCCATGTAGGTAAACTTATGAGACACACACACAATATCTGCAGAAATAGTCTTGAAATTTCCTAAGAAATCCTACTAACATCAAAGCAGTAAAGTGTCAGACTCACAAACAGAAATTGGTTCGTTTGGCCATGATCACTCAGACTCAATTGTCAATGGTAGGGAATCAAATTACAAGTAAATAATTCACTGTCAAAGTGTGTCTACTTGCAAATGCACTATGTTTTAGTCAACCAAGCTTCAATATGAACAAGGGTGTTTCTAAGTGTGAGTTAAGAGGATGAATGAAAGGCAAATTGTCCTATCAATGCAATAAGGAAAAGTGTTGATAAGAAAGAAAGAAAGGAACTACAGACACAGTACAAAATCTGAGTATATTTGCATGATGATTGTTTGTATGGCATGGTAGATGGAAGATCAATCAATCAAGTTATTGTATTTAGCATCAATATATGGAACACTCCTGAATCACCATAGTAAAAGTAACATTGTCTGCAAACTAATTAAAATGAATTCTTAATCTATAGGAAATTGAAAAATGACATGTAACTCTACAAAAAATGAATGCAAGTATTAAAAGCAACTTCTAAAACAACTTACATAAATACAACATAGACCAGGGGGGGCTCCTGGAATATGTTGTTTAAGAAAAAATCAGACTGTGTGGAATATCTCACTCATAAATTAAAGGAAAAATTGCATTATATTGATGCTTCATTACAATTTAGAAGTTACAAAATCTCTGGTTCATAATCACAATATTCTCACTAACTTGATATCCACTGTTTCTCTAATATTTATAGATGTCTTTAGGAATTTGAGTGTTTTTCAGATGCACCCGTTTTACAAAACTAACTTCAGAAAAATAGCATAGAAATTCAATATAGCATTGATCATAACTTCTATGCGATTATCTAGATTGAATCCTTGATCTTTTGATTTGTTGAATCGTACACCTCGCTCCTAGCATCATGTCCCTAATTCTATGAGTAGAATGGCATATTTACAACTAACTTTGTGCATTTCCTGTAATTTCCTGTTGATTTTGACCATGTGTTGACCAACGAGTATCGACTACTATGTGGATGGTGGAATAGATAAATCAGCATCTCCTGATGTTGATGAAGTTCCTCYAGGTGGAATTTTCCCCTCTAAGTGAAAAKAAGTATGTTGATTTCCAATTCTTGTAATAATTGGTRAAACATGGTTAATTCTTGTAATTAGTGAAATGTAGGCGATTTTGCTACAAAATTATCTCTTAATACCATTTACAAGTAAATTTGAGAGTTAATCTCAAAATTTCATCTTATTACCTGTGCAATTCTCATTATTCCATTGATTGGGTAAAAATAGGAAAAAATGGAGTTTTTGATGTCAAAACTGGAAGTGAATGGGCCTCGTAAAAAGGATCA
Source organism: Picea sitchensis (assembly GCA_010110895.2). Classification (NCBI taxonomy): domain Eukaryota; kingdom Viridiplantae; phylum Streptophyta; class Pinopsida; order Pinales; family Pinaceae; genus Picea; species Picea sitchensis. Next base: position 8,944 of record SNQJ01S0219322.1, read on the forward strand.
AACTAGCACCCAAAATCTCCCTAGACAAAGGATATGGCATGTCCTCATGCACTTTATCTTAGGGTAACTATTGATTCAAATTTCAAAAATGTATTCCTTTAATTCTTTAGTTGTCATGTGGCTTTGAAACAATGGTTGTAGAAGATCCCCCATTTCATCTTCTGAGCTTCTTTAACTTATCAAATAATCTTTTGTTCTGTTGTACAATCTTGCTACTATGAGCATACCATTTTCCTGCAACTTGTTTGAGAGTCTTATATTTATTTTTAAGTTCACCATATTTTTCTCTCAGATGGACACTCTGCTCTTTGACCTTCTCGTTCTCTTTTTGACCACCTTGTCCATAGTTTCCAATTCCTATATGGTCTTTTTGAGTTTCGTTATTTTATTTTTCTTCTTCTTTAATTTGGCATAAATTTCATAAACAATGGCCTCTGTATGAGTAATTTGCATTTCTTCATTCTCATCGGGAATTTCTTCAAATAAGGGTATTTTTTACAAAATGTGTGTTGCATAAACATTTGTTATATTTCATCCTCTTGTGATTTAATTGTGTCCTCCTTAGCTCTCATTGATTTCCTTGTTCTCGACTTTTTTGGTTAAATTAGGTCAAATTTCCTCTTTTTGTTGATCCTTTGTTTCCTTCAATAAATTTCCATCTTTTGTTGCTCCTATGTTTCCTTCAATAAATTTTCCTCTTTTTCCCTTTGTCCATTCCCTTGGTTATCCACTTTTTCGCAGGAAACAAATGCTTATATGTTGATCTATTTCTCTTTTTTATTGTTTTTGGTGGAGTTTCTTCGCCAGAGGAATCATAATCTACTTCTATAACTTTATGCTTACCCTTATTTTTTAGTTTCTCAGTCAAAATTTCCTCAGAGTATTGTGTCTCCTTCTTAATCAATTTTTGTTTGATTTTATCTACCTTTTCTATAGGTTTCTGAATGGTCTGAGAATCCTTCTCCTTAATTTTCTATTTTTCTTGTAACTTGTGCTTCTGCAAACCCTCGTATTTTTGCTTCTTCTTGTCTTTATTTCATGTAATAAATGGTGTAGAGTTTACATGATTTTCTTCTTCTTTCTGAGAATGGTCATTAGACAACCCAACCTCCTGAAAACGATTTCTTAGAAGAAATTCATCCCATGTTTGATTTGGTTTTTCTATCTTATCTAACACGATTAAATTGATTAAGGCATGATGGTATACAAACCTCTCTTTATGTGGTGGGTATTTCTGAACAGTTGTTGCCATTTTGTCAGGATTTTTAACTAACAAAATGGCATATTGATTCTTTTAGATTTATCCTTTAAATGTTGGAGCAAATGGATGTGATAAAGATAAATTAAATTGTACCCGTCTTCACATGTCAAGAATTTATGAATTAAAAAGACCAAATCCTTCCACAGGTCATCAAGCAAAGTCCTTGATACACCCTTAGTCTAGTATGGTTTTTTCTAAGACTTGTTCAAAAATGGAATCCATCCTTTTCCTTTCATGCTCTAGCTCTTGAACCAATTTTACCCTTTTTGTTCCATCGCTATGATTGTTAACAACAACTGATCCAGATTGTTTTCGGTACGAAATGAGAACGGAGATATAATAAAACAATGTACAAAGATATATCAGATATCCAATAATATAACAGAAATGTATCAGAGATGCAACCATAAACAAAAAGATACAATAATACACAATTTTCTATTAATGAGCGAAAATGTAAAAAGACTGTAAAAATACAGAGAAAGATTCACTAGAATGGTGGCAGCTTATCTCTAAGAAGAGATGTGTCCGCTACTTGCATTCGCAAGAAGATGATTTTACAATGAGGCTCCAAAGTCCTATTTATCATAAAGAAAATCCAAAACCCTAACCCCAAAAGATGAAATGCCAACAGTTTTGTGGACCTCGTTTTGGGTAGTTTGGTTGTATCAGCTTCCCAGGGGCGTAACTTTGGCATACAATCTCTGTTTGGGGCACACAATAGCTCGTTGGAAAGGTATCATCAAGGAGATTCCTTTTGGAGGCTCAATTAAAGACTTTGGACATCATTGAAAATATTGATCCCAAAAAACCTTCATTTAGGCCCTCAAAATGGCCCCGAAAGTTAATAACTGCTAAAAATAGTAATTACCAAAATTGTCAGAAAATTGTTTTGAGCCAGTTGGAAAATGTGGGTGGACACCAATATCCACTTGGATCAACAAATCATTTGTTAAATAAATTTTTATATCACTGACCTTAGTTGTCTTTCCATTAAATGTCTCAACAAACACCATAGTCACTGTTACATTGTGGCCCTGAAATTTTTCGAAGAGCTGCAATAACCCTACTCTTTGAAAAATGAATCGACATGTTGGAAATTCATTGAGCAACGTTGTTCCTTCTAGCTTGTATTGGACCACAAATGGTGATGCCATTTTTCTCTCACTCTGTCTAGTGAATATGTTTCGTGATAGGTTTGAATCTTTGCGCAAACAGAGGTAAAATGGTGGATATAGGTAATAGACAAAAGTTTCAAAGAAATAGGGAAAATGTTGGGAAATGAGACAACTCGTATGACCATTCGAATGTATAAGGGATCATCGAATGTTAGGGTTTCATCATACCAAATGATATATATTTGGAATAATCATGCCATTTCACACAAATCTTATCATCGATAATGATGATGCATACCACTTGGTTATGTTGGACGACGAGTGGATATGTTGGATATGGTGGATGGGGAGTGGTATCATGATTATTAAAGAAGAAATGGGAATCATAAAAAATCAGTTTAAATTCATGAAATCTGATTACATGTACAACAGATAATCGAAATGATTTCAATTTCACATCATATATAACTAAAATGAGTGGTATGATATGACTTTAAGAAATTGATAGTGAAGTTAATAAAATCATATTATTCACAAGATAATGATTTAGGGTAACTCTGGATCAAATTGCATATGGCATGAGTGTAAGTTGCATCTGAGAGGTTATTCTAGTTTAAAAAGTAAATAAGTATCAAAGAAACTATTACCTTGCAAATCAACCTACCATTACTAGGAATTTGTTGATGTTGAAAGAATGATGCTGAAAAATCATGTCTCTATAATCTGGTTCAATGTATATCTTGCATCGGTTTTCAATTTGAAACTATCTTTTATTACCATAATTATTTATGTTATTACAGGAAATCGTTGTAATTTTCTGTTGAAATGCATGGGATCCTTTTATTACTAGATTTGATAGTGCTCTTTTGTTGCAGATAAATGTTGCTACAAAGAAAAAAAAAGAAAAAAACTTGATGTTTCTAGAAAAGATGAAGTTTGATACAACCATTAATGACTAAAAAAATGATTACTTTATTCCAATTGATCTCTGAAAATTCTGCAGGAAATTGGTACAAAAAGTGAACTCCGCCAACCAGTTTCTTGGTTTTCAAGTAGATCTTGTATTCAAATGTGTCAAGAATCATGGTTTTCACATTCACATTCAAGATGGAGGAGGAGTAGAGGAGTTATCCTCCTTACCCATAATTTCAACCTCAATTTTTTGAAGTAGACTAGAAATAAATTCATCTCTAGACATTGGCTTATGGTATAATTTTATTTTATGGCCATTGACCACAAACAAAATTCCCAAACCATCAATAGTTTTGATCTTTACAGAGCCATTGTCGAATACCATGTCGATTTCATAGGGGTCAAGCCAGTGGGTGGTGAACTTTCCTCTGAAGTTTTTGAATTTTGAATCGAACAATAAAGCCTAGTCACTAGCTTTAAACTATTTCTTTTTTATACATTTGTCATGCCATTTTGCTCGCTGCTCTTGTACAATAATGGTTTTCTACAGTGCTTCTTAGCGAATTTCATCTAGCTCATTTAATTGTAAGACTTGTTTTTATTGAGCTAGTGGGTGGTGAAATTTCCTTTGAAGTTTTTGAACTTTGAATTGGAAAATAAAGCCTAGTCATTGGCTTCAAACTACTTCTTTTTTATACTGTTGTCGTGCCATTTTTCTTAATGCTCTTGTACAAGAATGGTTTACTGGGGTGCATCTTGGCAAATTTCATCTAGCTCATTTAATTGTAAGACACGTTGTTCTTGAAATTCTAACAAATTCCGTCCTAACTTGGATGCAGTTTGAAAGTATTTACCTAAAAATGAATGAGGAGAAGCACTTGCTTCCCATATAGAAGTTCATAAGGGGTGTGACCAATAACATTCTTCCATTTAGTTTTTTATTCCCACAATGCTTCTAGAAGTTTTTCTTCCCAATATGTTCAATGGAGTTGAATTGTCTTTGTCAATATTCCCTCTAAAAACTTATTTGTAGATTCCACTTGGCAATTGGCCTATGGATGATATGGTGTGGAATTCCCGTGTCTGATTTTATATTCATGCACAATATACTGAACCAACTTCGAGGTAAATTATGCCCCTTGGTCAGTAACAATATCTCTAGACACACCAAATATAACAAAAACATCTTCAAATAAGGAATTTACTATTGACTACTTTGTGGCATATGGTAAAGCTTTCACTTCAACTCATTTGGTAGCATAATATGTATGAACTAGAATATACCTTTTACTTTTTGACAGTAGATTAATGGGCCCTACAAAGTCTAAATCCCACTTCTCAAATGGTTCCATAAGGACCTGAGGTTGAAGTGGCATCTCATCGACTGCAACAGAATGGACCATCCTTTGGAAACTGTCACATTTCCTCACATACTCTTTGGCATCTCTAAAAATAGAGGGCCAAAAGTACCTCAATTGAAGGATTTTATAGGTTGTCCTCTTGTCTGAAAAATTCCCATCGCAAGGCTCATCATGACAAGCCTTCAAGATGTCAAACATTTGATCCCCTCTAATGTTGATGTTTGGGCAGCATCAGAAAGACATTCTACTAGATTAGCAATTAATAATATGATTATTAATTATTAAAAAATATTATTAATTATAATATTATTAATTTAATAACATATTTATAATATAAAGTATAAAGTATAAATATATATAATAATGTATAAAGTATAAATATATTTATTACCCAAGGGACACATCTCTTCATGGATGGTCACCATGGTCACGATATGTTCTTTATATATAGAACAATCATCATTGTAATAAGATTTTCATTCACATACAATATCATCTCTTATGAAAATTCAACATAGTATCAAAGCAAGACTAGGTTTGACTCCCTCACAGGAGGGCCCAAGAAAAAAGTTTTGGGAGTGTTAAATTTATGGGGTTGTTGCAATCTCTATGGTCAACATATTTACTTTTTATTTCTACCTAAATTATAGAAATAATTATGTGAATGATGGTGGAAAATAATTTATAGTAAAAATGTCTAATTACCTAAATATGAGGAATGTACTGCATATTTACTTCTACCTATATTTATGCAAAGAATCTCATGAATTATTGAGGAACAATTTAACAAAGTCAAATACTATGTGGATGGATTATAACCAAATTAATCTTTAGGTAGTTAAGGGAGGTATTCTCCAACCATTTATAAGAAAAAAAAATTAATTTAATTTACAAAGAGACATGTCTCTTTTGATCAATTTAATATTACTATAAAAAGATACAACAATAGACACACATATTTTTTCTCTCTCTCACATGTGGAAAGTGATCTAAGGAAGAGACTGAACTTTCTAAGTAGTTGAAATTTAATTACTTAGTGATGTTCTAGAGTTTACTAAAGTAATATCATTGGAAGTAATTACCACTTGTGAAAAATTGTGCTTGTCTAATTTAACACTAGAAAATCAACATGGTTAGCCGTATGACATCAAGTATATGATGGATGTGTGTTGGTCATAGTAAAAGATGTATCATTTTGAGGGTCACTATATATAGTTGTGCACAATATAAATTGATCTCCTCTAGGAGATTCTTTTTGTTGTTCTTGTTTCTTGTTCCGGGAAGGCCACATGTAATAGCTCTAAGAAGGATCCATAATGATAGCCGCAGGAAGAAACATGATGAAAGACTATTTAGACATAGATTTGTGCACATCCATGTAATGAAGAAGAAGAGGAGGTCAACACATGCAGAGGTAGCAGATGACTCCGAAGACTATATTTCCTCAGAGGGAGTGATGGATTCAAATGTTATCGCAAGGTAGTGGATGTCATGATGACATGTTGTATCTATTGGAGATCTATTCACCGGACCTAGATGCATGCTGAAGAGAGAAGGTACAAATTTTTCTCAGGGTACTGGATGTCATGCATAAGATATTCGAGTTTTCTGTGGGAAACTCAAAAGTCT
>SNQJ01S0219323.1:0-10440 GCA_010110895.2 Picea sitchensis
CCATTGATACAGGTGTCGGAGTATCTCCTGTAGTTTCTTATTTGGATGTGGAGTCCAGACCTGCATTGTTTCATAGTGCGGGGAGAGCAGATTTCCTTCACTACGGTGGAGGATGTATATTTTTTGACTGGGCTCCCATTTCGGGGAACGCCCCTACCGACGGAGCCGGTGTTACCGAGGGATGTATTGCTAGCAACAGTTGGCCGGAGATACTGTTCGGGGCTGAAATTTATGTCTGGAAATATTGTGAGCATTGAGGCAATGGACTCCCTAGCGCATCGCTACATAGCAGCGATGATTGTGAGAGTTTATGGGTCTCTAGCGATGCAGCGGATCAGTGGTGGTCAGCTGTGTGTGATGGAGAGAGTGTTGGTAGGTGAGCACTTCGCCTAGGGGCTTACGCTGCATGCCAGGATGGTAGGGCAGTTGGACCACTATCGGTCCATGAATACAGGAGAGTTTTCCTTTGGGTCCATCTTAGTGGCCTGGTTTCTGGAGAGGGTGCCCATGTTGCACCTGAGGATTTTATTGGGTGCACTTGGGGTGCGAGAGCCACGACTAAAGTGGTGGTCGACTGTTTTTCTTCGCCATGGTGGTGGCAAGGGAGGCCACTTATTTACTACTGAGGTGGAACAGGTGTGGCGGCAGATGTCGCAGGTGATATTGCAATTCCCCTATGCTGGGGTTGACTTCCGAGAGGATCCGGACATGGTGTTGCCTCTAGGGGAGGTTTTTGACCGTCGAAGTATGTTGATGATTTTGATATATATGTTTTGTGAGATAGCATGATATATATGTATGATATAGATGCTGATACTATCTGTTGTTTGTTTGGATGTGCAGATGTGGCACCTCACAGGCGTGAGGTGGAGTTGCGGAGAGCGTCGTCTCGTCGGGAGCCGGAGAGACCATCGTGGGGAGGGTCGTGAGTTGGAGAGAGACGTCGGTGTGAGGACGCCACGGTGAGACCAACTGATCCTTAGAGAGCAGTGAGGAGATATCGATTTGATGACCTTGGTGTCGGGCCATCACATGCTCCTCTGGCGGATGCTGAAGTAGATTTTGAGGACATACGTTGTCGCCTGGAGGTGGTGTTACAGGGCATGCCTGAGGGCATGTGGTCTCGCATCCAGGATGAGGGCATCCTGGTGAAGTGTGGGGGGATCCCACTTCCATGGTGGGTCATGGTACGATGGGCAGCAGTGGGTGGTGTTGTGATGACCAGACAACTACCTCTGGGGCAGGAGGGACCAGTAAAGGGTGGGCAACCACTGCCTGAGGGAGGGGTAGGTGGTGGTGCTCTAGAGGCACCTTGAGTGGTGCTCTATGTATTTGTTGTATTTTTTGTATATAGGCTGGTGAGCCCATTTTGTACCAAGGTGCTTCACTGGCCTGCGGATACTTGTATTTTTGTATGTAAACACTTGGATGGCACTATGGAACTTTTATATATAAATGAGTATACATTTTGAGATCTATGTGGTGTTTACATGTTTTTTGTTAATGTGTTGATGATGTCTAATATATATATGTTGTGACAGGTTTTTGATATGTTTATGTATGTGTAGAGGTAGCTTGATGTGATATATGCCAGTCTAACACAATATTAGCTAGGTTATCTGTAATTTGATTCAATTGTCTTGGAATATGTGTAAATATAATGGAATCAAAATGTTGAGATAAAAGTCTAACCTGCAGGTATTTGCGAAAGAGGCAAGGATCATGTATGCCGTACACATTGTTGAGCTGGAGGACGACTAGTTGAGATTCGAGAAAGATGCTAAGGTGACGAATACGTTGATGTTTGGGCATCAGCTAGGAGGCCAATGATAGTAGTGTATTCGTCTTGTTTGTTGGTCACTGAACCCAAACATATTCCACTCGAATGGAGCATTTCATGTGAGGGGGTGTAGAGAGCCCAAGCGGCCGAGGTGAGATTTTGTGTCCAACGGCTGGCGTCATCGACATAACCGATGTGGTAGATCGGTCGAGGAAGCATCTGTCAATAGCACAAATGATAGTTTAGACATGAGGGATGTAAAAAATATTAAAAGCACTATAAAAGAAATAACCTAAGTAGAATGACTACGTTTAAGCATAAAATTTCTTTAAATATAACCCGTTGACGGGTTCTTTAAGACAGAGGCCTTCGGGAGAGGCCAGGATGTATGCGCCTTTGGTAAGGCAATGTTGGATAATGTATGGGCCATGCCATAGTGACTCGAATTTTCCATGGCCAAAGGTATCATGAGCGATATCGTAAGCAAGGATGAGGTCGCCTTCGCGGAATGAGTGAAGGTTGACATGTCGATCAAAGGTAGATTTTGATCGTTTTTTAGCTGCCTCATTTTTATGTAATGAGGATCGACGATCTTCATCTAGAGACTCTAAGTTCAGCAAGCACTTCTCCATTGGAGCAGTGTCGGGTAATAGCTCAATTGTGGTGCGTAAGGTGGGAATTTCACACTCGATGGGAAGAGTGGCCTCAACCCCATGGAATAGGTGAAATGGTGTGAAACTAGTAGTTGTTTTCACAGTCGTACAGTAAGCCCATAGCGTGGAAAGTAACATATGATGCCAATTGGTCTTATGTTTATTAACCATGGCCTGTAACATGGTCTTGAGGACCTTGTTTACTGCTTCGACTTGTCTTTTAGACTGAGGGTAATATGGTGAGGCAAACTCGTGGGAGAATCCTAACTGAGATGAGAGTTCTACGAAAATCCCATTCTCGAAGTGTTTCCCATGATCGGAAATAAGTTGGAGTGGTACTCCAAAGTGAGATATGATGTGGTTAAAGAAAAAATGCGCTGCAGTGTCAGCGGTATTGTTGAAGGTGGGCATAGCTTCAGCCACTTTGGTGAAGTAATTGACCACGACAAAAATTTATTTGTGTCCATTACTAGAGGGGGGATTACAAGTCATGAAGTCAATGCCCAATTTATAAAAAGGGCTGGCAGTGATGACTGGATGAAGAAGAGAAGGTGGTGCTCGGGCTTTGTTGGTGTAAAGCTGAACTTCTCGCATCGTTTCATGGCGTGAATGCAATCGTTAAACAAGGTAGGCCAAAAGTAACATGCTCGGATAATCTTCTGAGCAATGGATATTCCCGAAAGATGGCCCCCACATGCACCGATGTGGAAGTTGTTCAAGACTCTATCAGCCTCGTCAATGGTCAGGCATCAACGAAGGATGGTGTCGACCCCTCACCAATATAAGATGTCTTCGATGAGGAGGTAGTGGGGGGCCTGGTGGCAAATATGACGACGATCATCTCGTGAAAGGTGGTTACCAAACTTTTGAGTTTAGAGGTAGATGAGGAGGTCGCCATACCAAGGATCATCCGAAGTGATGTAAAAGAGGTGTTCGTCAGGAAAGTCTGTATTGACAGGGGCACTGGTTGTGTCAGAGGGGAGGGCCATAACAAGTTCGGTGAGAACGAGGGCTTTATTTCTCTTGGGTGTTGAGAATTCAAGATCGTACTCCTGAAGGATAATGATCCATCGAGCAAATTTTTCGTTAATCTGCCGATGACTGAGCAAGTATTGCATAGGGTTGGAATCTGCTACAACCTTAATTGTGCGAAGCAGAATGTAGTGACGCATTTTCTAGACTGCGAGGATGACTGCAAGAGCTAGTTTCTCTTCGTGTTTATACTTCAAGGGTGGCCCGGAGAGGTTTTTACTAACGTAATAAATGACATGCTCATGATTGTCATCACCTAGCTGAACGAGAACTCCTGCTACTAAAACAACTAAGGCTGATATGTAGAGGATATAGTTGTGATTGTAGTCAGGTGCACTAATTAAAGGGGCATTGGAGAGTGCCATTTTAAGATCATCAAATGACTATTGGGCATGTTCATCCCAGTGAAATGGGATGTCATGACATAGTAAGCAAAGGAAACTGTGTGCGCGAATGGTAGAGTCTGGGACAAATCATCGTAGAAAGTTAACCTTGCCTTGTAGGCTCTGAAGTTGACGTAAATTCTAAGGAGATGGAATTTCGGTGATAGCTTGTATTTTGAGGGGGTCCATGGTAATACCGCTTTGAGAAATGATGAATCCAAGGAGGCACCCCATAGTGACGCAGAAAATGCACTTGAGGGGATTCAAGTGGATGTTGTACTGACGACACCATTGGAAGATGATTCGTAAATCATCAAGATGTTGGGTGTGTTTCTTGGATTGAGTTGTGAGGTTGTCTAAGTATGCGAGGATGATATGAGCCAGATCGTGAAAGATGTATGTCATCGCCCATTGGAAAGTTGTGCCAGCATTCTTTAAACCAAAAGGCATGACACGATAGGAAAAAGTACCCCAAGGGGTAGTGAATGTGGTTTTGTACTGATCGGCTAGGTGAATTGGAATTTGATTATAACCCGAGAAACCATCCATGAAGGATAGAGCCTCATGGCCTGCGCAGTCGTCGATAATTTGGTCGATGAAAGGCATTAGAAAGTTGTCTTTGGGACATGCATGATTGAGATCACGAAAGTCCATGCAGATGTGTATAGTGCCCTATTTTTTGTTAACGGGTACAGGGTTGGAAACCCATGATGTATAGGCAATGGGGTAGATGAACCCGGCAGCGCGTAATTTGTCAATTTTGGCTTTGATGGCCACTGCTTTGGATGGGTGTAGCGGTCTTTGTTTTTGACGAATTGGTGTAATGTTGGGCCAGGTGTCAATGTGATGTCCAATGATAGAGGGATCGAGGCCAGACATTTCTGTGTATGACCAGGCAAAAATATCCCGATATTCCTGGAAGAGGGCTTTATAGCCGGTGATTTCTTGAGGAGTGAAAGCAGCTCCAATGGTGATTTCCTCGACGACGCCATTTTTTATGGAAATGTCGATTTTAATGGTCGGGGAAATGTTGGCCATGTTGCTTTCTTCAAAAGCATTAGGGGCAGGAATGGGGTTTTTGAACCAGTCGATAGGCCCTGATGGGATAAAATCCTTTGTTTCGACCGTGTAGATGGGATGTTGGTTAGGAGGCGTGGAGGCTTCCTGTGGAAAGAAGAGTGTGTCGTGGTGTAGCGTATCCCATGGGTAGTCAGGGTTGTTTAACTCTTCGAGTATTTCCTCGTCACAGTGGAAGTGACGGGAATACAAGGGGTCATGAAGAGTGATATCGGTGACTGTTTTCGTGTGGCTGTCACCTGGTGATGAAGAAGCAGGGGGAACGACGCAAGGAGATGGCGATGGTTCACTCAACATAAACCAAACATCGAAGTACTAAGGAGTACCCGTGGTAGTTGGGTGTAAAATTTCTGTAGGGAAATGAGTGGGAGAGTTGGGGGGATTGGGGGGTGAATCCTCAGATAAGTCATCTAAGAACCATGGAGGCATTGGAAGGGCCTTGGGTTCGGGATAAATGACATGAAGAACCTCTAGTGGCGAGGTAAGGTCAACTATAAATTCTGTGGGTCTGTGAAGCAGGGTCAATTGGCGTTGCCTGTATTCAATGATCATAGGACACTGGTATGTAAAATGATCAAATCATTCACATAAAGAGAAAGGGCATCTCATACGTTCATTGACTGAAGTTGTGACATAACGGATGTCAGTGATTGTTGGTAAGGATGACATAGCTGGGTGGGGTTCTCTTTAGAAGCTTTGGCGTACTACGGCTAATGTCTGCCGAAAGTGTGGCAGTGTCGGGTAATGGTGGGTATAATGGCCATATTTTGAACATATAGCGCAAGTGAATTTGGTTCGCAACCCTTTACTACTTGAGTGGGGGGTGGTAGCAGTAGTACTGGCTATAGTGGCGAGTGTTGGGGGAAGTTTGATTGAGTGGGATCAAAATTCGTAACTCTGGTAGAGATGGGCAGTGGTTATTTTAGTGCCCATCTTTCTCACATAGTGCACAAGGAGCTTGGATGCATGGAGGAAGTGGATTTGTGGGCTCCTTCTTCTTTCTCCTACCCCCAACTGTGGCCGGGGGACTAGTGAGTGGGGGTGTAGAGGGTATGGTGGGAGTAAGTATGGGAATCATCATTGGGATTCCTTCCATTTGTGGGGGAAGAGATGGTTGAGGGACCATCTCAGGTGGATGTAAATACCAAACTGGAATTGCTAACACCATATTAGGGAGGGTAAGCGTTGCAGCTACCTAGAAAGCTTCGATGCCCAGTGGAGGGTAAAAGAAGGGGATTTGAGTGATGGCTTGGGGAACTGTTTCCCAAAATAGGATATGTCCTTGGGGAGAGGTGAAATCGTGGACTGGTGGGGTCGACAAGTTCATAGGAGGCTCGTGAGGGGGAATTTCTGTGACGAGTGGGACATCAGATATGATAGAAGCCTCCCTAGGAGTAAGGATATCCTCTGTGTGAGTTTCATTAGATGATACGAGGCATACGTGATTGGAAGGATGAAGGAGCGGTGGTGCTCCATGGTAAGTTCCTAACAATGATGGATCTTTGAAAATTCCAGGACCCATCTCGACGAGTGGCTATGCGTCATGACTCGTGTGGATGAGAGGAAGAATGTTATCGATGTTGGCAGAGGGGTTAGGCTCGTAATGTGAGACTTGGTCAATGGTAACGATCTTCCCATTGTGGGGGAAAATCATTGTTCAAAATATGGAAGAGGCAACTGCCTTCATAGCGTACATGTAGCTATGACCGAACAGGATATTATAATCAAGTGGGGTGTCGATAACTTCGATGTCGATGAGAATGGTTTTGCCCCCGAGTTCTATGGGGACATTTTGGAAGAGCCCTTCAGGAGATGATGGTCATCCGTCATAATCTTGTAAGGTGATGGCAGAGGATATGAGTTCGGGGGAACCAAGTTTCTACCATACAGATTTGGACATAATGCATGTAGATGCACCTTCATCGATGATACACCGATGAACTGTGATGTTCCGTATTTTTACTGGGATTTGAAAAGTGATCAAAGCGGGAAGGTGAAGTTCTCCACTGTCAAGATCAAATGTAATGAGTCGAGTATCTGTGGGGTCGACTTCCCCCAAGGTGGAAAGTAAAGATTTCTACTGAGTGGGACAAGTCTGAAGGACTTCTAAGACTGACATGACAGTTGGGGATTGTGCTAAGTCATCAACCAAACTATAGTTATGGGATGCCCTAGCCTGTGGGTTGTGGACATTCCTACACAATGGGATGTGAAGAGGTGGCTCGGTGTTAGGGTGAGGGATCACCAACGGGGGTCCCGTTGGTGTAGGGTTTGTCTCTGGAGGGATGGGAGGAGACTCAGCGGGTGCATGATACTGATGATTACATGTTTGCAGAAGGATTTCTTCCTCACTAGTGAGGAGGATTGTGTGATCTGTTGGATTGTTGGGTTTGTTGTACTATCTTACCTGAGGTGGGGGATGTTGCGTGTCCTGTTGGGTATTTATCACACCTTGGTGTGGAATAGGATTTTGTAGCATGGCAGGGGGGGTTGTTGCACGTATTGTTGTGGTGCCTATTGAGGGGTAGGTGGTGTTGGAGGATGGGGTAGACTACCTAAGTCTTTCAACCATTTGAAATCAGCAATTTGGGGGCAATGATGAGGGTAATGACCGAACTCACCGCAAAGGGCACAAGGGAAGTTGATTTTAATAGTATTGTTATTTCTCCCTTGACGCCTATTATGATTTCCCCCCTGGGGATTCTGATTCCCTTGGTTCTAGTTTCCCCCAGTAGATTGGTTCTGCTGGGGTTGATTCTCGCCTTGACCTGGGTTGTTGTTGTTCCTGTTTCATCCTTTCTTTTTGGCATTGTTCAACGAATGGGTCGGATTTTCCGTATTCAGCTGTTCGAAATTTTGATATTGCTGAATGGGAGAGGGTTGAACAAAATTCACCCCATCATGAGGATGTGGGGGAGCCATGGGTTGTGGGGGACCAGGAAATGGAAAATATGGATTATGTGGGGGTAATGATCTGTAAGGTACATAGGAAGGCGTGGTGCTTTCGCTATTACTATAAGTTGAGGTAGAGGGGGTACTAGAACTTGATTGAATAGGTGGGTGTATGGGGGGTGTTGACGGTGGCCCACTGATGGGTGGATACATAACAACAGGGTATGGTTTTTGATAAGGGGGTGGGGGGTAGTAAGAAGTGCCCCCGTATGACGACGGGTATTGAGGTGTTCCATACATTGGTGGTTTTTGGGGTTGTGAACCGTGGTGAGTGGTGTTACCAATCAGTCCATTTGTTGAGTGAGACATCCCAGATTTGTCTTGGCCAAATGGCACAGGTTTTGGGAGATCAGGAAGTACAGTGTATAAGTACCTTGACTGTGCATAGATAAGGTCATATTGTTGAGCCTTACTGATGGCCTCTTCTTTTGATTGAGGGAAGGTGGAAGCTACATCCTTACCGAGGAGAGAGACAAGTGATCTAAGAAACCATTCAAGACACTGTTGTTTGGTGGTTTCTTTTTTGCACAAACTACGTCGCCTATGCCACTCATGAATGTGATCAGTGATATGTGTGGCTGAGGTTTGTTTGAAATTAGAGAGTATTTCCAGACCATTGTCATGGAGGATTGGTAATTGGAAGAAGGTCAAAAATTCTTTGGCCAAGGACTTGAAAGTCGCATGGGACCCTGATTTTTCATCTACATACCATTTGGCCGATGGGCCAGTGAGTGTGCGTTGAAATAATCGCAGTCTGATGGAATCATCCATAATGCTATTGGAAGAGAACCATAGGTGAAAATTCATGACGTGGTTGGCAGGGTCATCTCCTGCCTTTCCTTCAAACTTGGGTATGTCTGAAGGTAGTTTGGTGGGCATTGCAGGCCATGTGGGGTCATGCAATATAGGATCATTAGTGAGTTTGCTTAGATCTGATATGTTGAGGGAGGCCAAACATGGAATCTGTAGTGGGGGGGGAGGATTAGCTCCAACCATGGTGTAAGTGTGTTGTGATCCTGACCTTTGAGGGGGCCTAGGTGGGTTGGTACTTCCCCCTTGAGAGGAATTTGGTCTCCCACTTTCATGTAAAGGAGAGCGAGTGGATGGAGGACCTTGGAAAGTGGACCCAATTAATGTGGAACCAAGCAAAGTTGATCCTAAGACAGTATCACTCACAGGAGTGTGTGAAAGTGGTGTCGATGAGTGGGCAAGACCAAACACTCCCCCTAAGATAGGAGGGAGGTTTAGCAAGCATCGGGAATGATGGGGATTCTATGGGTCCCCTATGATGTCCGACTAGCTAAGTGAATGTGTGCAAATGGTGGTGAGAGTAATAAAGAAACAAGAACCTTTGTTGCAAATTTTGAACTTTACACAATATATATATCCAAATCAAAATGTAGTCAGAAGTGTATCATACATAAAATGTTTTGAAAAAGAAGCATATATGTGGATAAGTGGTTTTTTCTGCATGGGGAATCAAAGAAAAAAAATGCTCATGTCCTATAAGACGTAACGTCCTTCCTCTCAAATAGCATTGGACCTTCCAATAGTACTCAACAGTGGGGTCTGAAGTCACCGGAAGAGAAACTAGTGAAGGATGAAATAATTGGTTATAATGAGGGGTAAAGGGGGAATATCCCGAAAGAGCTGGCAATATTTCCCAATAGCCGAACAAAATCCAATCAAGGTGCAATTTTAGCCCACAATTTCCACCTGGGTAGATGTCCTAAAATTTGGTCACTAGCTACCTCGGTCAAAGTGCGGCATTTAGATTTTCGACCTCAAAAATGGGTCACGGGCTAGATCCCGTCCAAGAGGTGGGTGCCTCAAAGGGGGACGCACAGAACAACCATACCTCGACCTTCAACCCTTCATGGGTATCTCCCTGCCTTATGGTGTTAGGAACACTTGACTTGGAGGATTTTCAGTTCCCTATTTGACAACTTCTATGATTTTGACAATGTGAGAACCAGATAACGGGGAGTTATTCTGGATGCCTATCCTCGAAATCCTACCTAGACTAAAAAAATTCTTTTGGCACCTCTTGTGGAGGAAAACTTAGTGAGTTTTTAGAAAAAAATTAGATGTAGTTTTTTTGAGAGGTTGGGGGTGTGAACCAACCTCATTGAATTTAAATGGGAGTGGATAGTTTCATCAAGAAAAGGGTGGGGTGTTTCGGAATCCCTTTGGAGGAAACTAACTTTGACCTCCACGTTTCAAGAAGAAGCTATGTGAGTGATAAGTGACTTTTGTGTGTGAATGAGTGAAAGTGTGCCAATTTTTAGTGAATTAGGTGTCACCTTGCTGCATGTGGACTTCACTTGGTCCTTACAAGTGTCGATTACCTAATTAACTAAGTTCCTTTGGTACAACCTTGCGTAATTCAAAAGTCCCTAGGAAGCTAGCATGTGGACATGTGGGTTCGTTACTATCCCTTTAACTCCCTATTGTGATGTAATCTAAGAAAATCTTTGAAACTATCCTAGATTGATCATGTGGGCATGTATGGGCCCGTTACAAAACCTTTAAACTTCCCTAGTGATTTGATCTAAGAAAGTAA